>JAGFPH010008854.1:37426-51721 GCA_018207615.1 Philaenus spumarius
TATTTTTGACTAACAATTGACACTCACCGAAGTCCGGCCTTAAAAACATCGAATTTTATAATTTAATATAAAAACCGATTTTTCCCGCCTTACAACGGCTAATATCCGTTGTAGCTACCCCTCTGAAAATATCTGATTTCTAAGTTCACGCAGAAATCCAAGATATCTAAAATCCCCTCCCTTTGTGCAAAATATCAACAAATCCCTTTTGGTTCAATTTACTCTCCACCCCCGCTTCCTTCTATTCTTGTCTATTTGCCTTCGCCTTTTTAAATACAAGACCTAATTTAATTTACTATTATCTAACAAGTACCAATTCATTTCTCTCCACTTTGGAGTAATCAAGCTGAAACCTCTACATTTACATACATTTATATTATTCAATATTATTCAATACAATTTTAATCTAGCTTTAACTGCAAGCTTAAGATCTGCTAAAAAACATACAATATTTTACATTTCAATATATCTCGTTGTATTGTCTTAACTCCATTTGGGAGTTTTCTGTCCACTGAAATTCACATACATGTCTACTTAGTTTATTTCATCACTATGTCTATTCACAGGGAACTTTAAATCTTGCCTGATAAAAATTGAATTTACTTACAATTACTTTTGTACTGGACTTGAGATATAACCTAATTTACTATTTCTATACTTGAGTTTAACCCTTTTCCTGCGTTTTTATTTTAATTTATGAATTTACATTTACTTGTTTTACCATTGAGATATTTTAACCGTTTGCGTTCACCTTTCCTTTCTAAGGCTAGTGTTTATGTTTTAAACACTCCACCTCCAAGCGCTTTATGTTTTGTATGCCCTGTACTAATTCGTATTACATCTGACTTCAGGTTCTCCCCTCCACTCTACTTTACATTAGGCCTCCTTCTATCGTTATGAACTCTGATCAGTCTACGTAGAACTATCGCTTTCCCTTTCACTGCTGGGCTTGTTTATTTACATTTGCGGTCATTAACTCGGAACATCTGTTTAGGCTTACTATGCGTTTGGTTTATTTACAACTTATATCTACTATTTACATTATTTAGGCCAACTTAAAATTATGCTATTTACATCTCAATGTTAATTTTGGTTCCCTTAGTACTTCTGTGAATTTGTATTGCTTAGACCTTGTCCTACCCTACCTTCCAGACAGACTGTCACCAATCTCCCTTTGTTTTCGCTCGGTCTACTTTTATATCGGCTGTGTTTACGTACAAAATCCTTCTCTGTACCGTTATAATTTACTGTTAGGCCTACAGCTGATTCTTTAAATTTAACTTTGTTAGAGCTTAGTGTTCTACCAACCTTAGACGTGTTATGGTTTCTGTTTATTCCTCCGATTAAATTACGTTTATTATAGTTAAAGTTCCTATTATACTTTGTATTAGGACTACAGTGTTTATTGGTGCGTGAGTTTGGTGCAGTGATATTTATGTTACAACGTTCAGTTCGTTTTGGATATTCGAAAAATAGCCTCTCTCCGCAATTATTTGCCGCCTGTGTGTTTGGAATCTTAACCTCTGCACACTTTAAATCGATTTTACTTTTATTCATTTTTAATATTCGCGAATGTTCATCGTTTGTTTCTTTTGAACAATTATTTCCGATGACATTTTTATTTAAAAATTTTACTTTTTGGCTTTGGGAAGGTTGTATTTCTTTTGATACAATTTTCCTGTCCCTATTACCTAACTTCGGTCTATTTTCGATAACCTGAACTTTTTCTACGCCTAACTTTATCTCCTGACTTTTTTCTTCCTCTCCTACGCTACTCCCCACAGAAGTTTGTTCCGTACAACCTTTAACTTCGCTTATACTGTTTTGATTACTTATAATTTCTTTTATATGACTTGAATTTACTGTTTCTTTATTTATTATTGAACTTTCTTTATTTGGTTGGTTTGGTGTCAACCCTTTAAATTTTTTTTAAAGATACCGTGACGTTAGGCTGAAACATTTTCCCTTAATTTCTTTTATCGCCTGCTTTCTGTCTATGAATGGTAACTGGATAGTTTTCTCTCCTACATTTAATATGATAAATCGTTTATCCATATTAATTCTGCTTGCATTTCATATAAGAAATCGCAACTCAATACTACACGTGATTTCAACCCTTTTACGACTAGTAGTTTTACTTCTACGGTTTCTGACGCTAATTGTATTTTAATCATTATTTGCCTAGTTACTTTTTGTACTCGACCTTTCAATGCTGTTACAATTTCAATGTTAGACGCCGGTAACTCCATAATTTCTACATATTCCGCCTTCAATTGCTCTAGGTAATCGAATTGTATTACACTTATTTCGGCCCCTGTATCTATTTCTATGGCCGCCGGATTATGCCCTATCTTCGCGTAAATAGTAGGAATATCTTCAATGACTACTTCTTCAATACTTTTTTCCCCTTTATTACTTAATAGATCATCCCTAAGGTTGTAATGTATTCGGTTAACAAGTTTATTCTTAGAAATTACTTCACCGCTACTGTCGTAACTCTTCGTCGTGGGTTCTATCCTTGTTGTGCCTTATCTTTTTTCATTTTAAACTTTTTTAATTTATTATTATTATTATTATTATTCAAACTCCTCGTATATTTTTTATCTACAGCTCGCTCTTTCCGAAACTCCGTTAATCCTTCGCAAGCCTCACTTCTTAGTTTTTTGGCCGTTGATTTAGATTGGGTTTTGATGAAGAAGGTCTATTGGAACTTGGGTGTGCGGTGTTGTTAGGGTTTTGAACATAGGATCGTTGTGAAGGTGGGTTATTATAGGTTTGGTTACGCCTACTAGAATTTGTGGTATTATTTATATTCCGGTTCCCTCTTCGGGCTTCGTCCATCATATCTATTTGATTTAGAAAATTTATAGCGTCCTTAATCGTTTCGCTTGGCTTTCCCATGCATGCTAATTTTATCTGATCATTAAAATGCTGTAAAATGGTAAATACTAAGAAACCTTCCGGGAGCTGCGGTTCTAGGTCGCTTGCTTGATTTACAATCCGACAAAAATAATCGGTCCGGCTTATATTACTTGGTTCAAAATATTTTCCATTCTCGATTTTATTTCTTACAATTTTTTGTTTTTGTAATGACCAATAGTTCGCTAAAAAAGCTGCGCGAAATTCTACGTATGTACTTGCGGCCGTTTTCATAACCGTCCACCATTCTTTTGCCGATCCGAAAAGATGACGTTCCGCCATTTTTAACTTCTCCGGCTCTCCTAAAAACGGGTTTAATTCCTCCATTAAATTTTCCAGCTCTATTATAAAAGTTCTCGGACGCTCCCTTGAGTTTCCCCAAAATTCTAGTTTTACCGCATCGCTTTCGTACCTAGGTGCTATTTGCATCACCGTTCTGCCTACTGTCCCTTGGCTACTAATTTCCCCTAACTTCTGTTCTATTTTCGCAACTCTCTTATCTACAACCGCAAATTTTTGATCATTGAGTTTATTTGTATCCCTACTAGCGCTTTCTAATACTTGAATTGTCTCAGTAATATCTTCAATTTTTTCCGCCACTCTATTATTTTGTTCTATGCACCTACAAGTTTCCTGGTTCAAATCCTCTTTAATTTCACCGATTTTTCCGGATATCAGCTCATACAATGCTTTCTGATCTCTTTCCCTTTGAGCTTTCTCTTCTTCTTTCTCTTGTTGTAGACGATTTTTTTCTAACTCCTTTTCTTCCCGGATTTTTTCATCCTTAAGCCGCCTTCGCTCCTCCTTACGTTCCCTCTCTTCTACTTCTTTCATTTCGGCACGTTTTCTTTCTTCTCCTTTTTCTTTTTCGGCACGTTTTCTTTCTTCTTCTTTTTCTTATTTCGCCTCTTCCTTGTCTTTTTTATAACTTTCGAAAAAATCTTTCAACTCTTTGCTAGCCATGTTTATTTTCTTTGTTTATTTGTCGCGGATAAAATCTCTCAATAAAATTTTATTTACTTTTATACCCCTTTAAAATACTATTCAATACCATAATTTAACCCGATTCACCACGACAAAATTTAATTTTATTTGTTTTATATTACTCCCCCTCTAACTCACGAAATCTTCACGAACCCAGGAAAATTTTTAAACACTCAAGAACAGTATAACACAATGCATACAAATATTCTTAATCTAACACAACAATGTAAAGCACAAATAATAGTTATGACTGTTCGAGACTAAATTTAACCTTTAGTTAAATTTTCGCCTTCCACTTATGGGCGCAAATTATACAACGAACCCCACGTTGGCTGCTCCAATTATACAACGGAACAATTCAACGTGCTGACGTTCTTTTGTTGTATAATAAGTTACAACACCTACTGGAAGCCTTTAGCCAAAATTTTATCTTTAGCTTAGGTGATGCAACTGGGTGTCTGATACCTATTTCTATAAGTATTTCGACTGACTCTAACACTTTAAAATAGCTTCCAGAAATTAATAAGTTTACTAGCTCTGAATTTAATTTATGAGAACTCTTGATTATTTTTGATCTCAGGGAAATGAGAACAGTGGAACAGCCCTTATAACTTACCTTATTTGTGCTTTGATTATTTCTACAGCTAAACACATTTATTATACTATTTCTAATAAAGGAAATTATCATGAATGGATAACCATAAACAGGTAATTGATTACTCTCAGTATTTCAGTATAAAAATTAATAATTAATTTATTCAAAATTCAAAATCAAAACCTTTTCAAAATTAAACATAAACAACTCGCTTTTCTCACCATCTGCTTGTACATATAATGTCTATCCAATATTAATGTTAAACCTATAATTCTAATTTCTAATAGGCTTGGCAGACAGTCTAATTTTTTAATCAATTTAATTTTAAATTATTTGAATTTAATTTATTTACATTTATTATTTAAATTTAGGGAATATCGAATTTACATTTATTTAATTTATGATTTGAATTTAATTTGAAACTAACCTATCTCAACCAGTACTTTAAATATTTTTATTGAATTTACTCAGGCAATTAATTAAAATGGGGGACAACGTATTCTCGTTTACACAGACCTTAATTCAGCGTTTTTCACCTCCGGTTTTCCGTGATGGATGCCGCTATGTTGATGGGCTGGTGCTGGAGCTGATATGATGCTGTGTCTGGTAGCCTGGATTTTCTGATTTAAAGTTGTTGGGTTGATATGATGGCTACAGATGTACTTGAAGAGCAGATCTGGTAGAATCTAGTAGAGTTACAGTTGATCCTATTTCTGCCTTGGTTCGTGAGAAGTGAAGTTCCGTTTAGAAGATCATGTCCTGAAGGATTGCCTATGTCGTCTCAGTATCGCCAAATAGAGTTATTTTTGCATTAACTCATTTGGATAGGCCGTAGAGTTACTCCTGAGGAACTACTTCTGACTTGTAGTTTATATTTAAAAGTTATTTAAGTTTAACGAAGAAAAAATATAGTAGTGCTCGTGATACTAAAGCTTTTTAGCATAACACGTAGTATACGAACTGGTAGAATAATATTTGCTGCAGAGTGACGTGAAGTCTACATTCGTAACAATTTGAATCTAGAGTGAGTCTTAGAGCGAGTCCGAGAGAGTGAGTTTTTGGATTTTCAGCGTTCAAGCCTTTATACACTTCGTGACGTCATTTCTTACATGCCCTTTCCCTCATTTTTTCAGTATACTAATTTTCCTTTTGTATTAACTTTTTTGGTCTAGAAATATGTCTAAATTCGCACTGGTTAAATTTATCTAATTTTCTTCTTTTCTTTTCCTTCCATTTTCCTGGAAAACACCAATTTCTCTGGTTAATTTGGTTGTTAGGTGACGCCCCTTTCTTTAACCACTGCTTCATCCCTTCCACTTTGACCATTGCATCTTACTTGTTTTTGATTTCTCGCTGTATCTTTTTTTCCTTTTCATTTTTCCTTAATTTTCCTTTTTCACATTTTCCCGATTGTTTTTGGCTATCCGTACGTTTTTGAATCGAGTCTGTACTGTGATTTTTACGCGTGCGCGGCACGTCTACGCTTTTCCGCGACTTCCGCGACTGTCTTTCGCGTTCAATGTCTTTTTTGTTTGTTTACGCCGATTGTCTTTAACACCTGTACAGTTCTAACACTTTTCACCATTTTTACTTATTTTTTCTCTTCTGGGACTTAGCCTACAATCGAAAAAAAGTTCTTTGGGGTTTTTTATTTACTACGCGAAAAATGTTTAAGTTACTGGTTTCCTAACGATACAATGTTAATCTAACCCTAAATCTCTTTACTTTATTATTATTTAAAATTCAAAAATTCAACTTTCATTACTTTAAAAGGCGTGAAAACTCTCACCCTTTTATCTTAATTTAATTTTAATTTTTGTTCCCTTTTTTACACAGAACTATTCATTCTTTAATAACTCTTGTGAGTGGAAACCTTTGATTTTAATTATTTCTCCCTTTTTAGGGTGTGTGAAATTTGACACTTGAGCTAACTTTTTTATTTTCAATAATTTGACTTTTTCTTATTTAACCTTTTATTTTTGTCTACTTATGTAGATTCCAAAAATGTCTGACTTTTTCAGTTTCGAGTTAAATTGAACTTTTCCCTTAACTTTAACCCCTGTTTACTTTGGTAGTGTTACCTTTTACGATTTGAAATTCACACGGCCGTAACTAACGCGTTTAGCGCTACGTATTAAACCATGAAAACCACAAATGCATAAAATTCCTGGATTCCTTTATTCCCCTAAAACTCAGCTACTTTCAGGCTAAGTCAGATTTCCTTTCTTGACGTGTCCTAGATCAAGGTTCATCTTGGGAGATAAGCCTTGCTCTGATTTAACTTGTATTTTTGACTAACAATTGACACTCACCGAAGTCCGGCCTTAAAAACGTCGAATTTTATAATTTAATATAAAAACCGATTTTCCCGCCTTAAAACGGCTAATATCCGTTGTAAGACTTATAATTTTTCCAAAATTTCATTTATGAGAAAATGACTGACGTTTTAATCCTTTTAAAACCAACAAGAAACGCCTTATACCATTGAAGAAACAACACTATATTTGTTTTTTATATGAAAACAATTTTAATTAATTATGTGATAACTGATTGACCGTAGTTTGAATAGTAATTTATTAATTCGAAATCTTTGCGCATAACTTACTACACACATTCGAGATCTCTTTATTAATGATGCTTAACATAACTTTACATGTTTTTTTATACAGGGAAACATTTTATAATTCTTTAATTATTAATAACAGCACCATAAAAACAATACT
Source organism: Philaenus spumarius (assembly GCA_018207615.1). Classification (NCBI taxonomy): domain Eukaryota; kingdom Metazoa; phylum Arthropoda; class Insecta; order Hemiptera; family Aphrophoridae; genus Philaenus; species Philaenus spumarius. The sequence goes on from JAGFPH010008854.1 coordinate 44,648, forward strand.
AAAATAAGCTAAGCATACAAATGTTTCTTAAGGTAAAGAGATTACCTCTTAAGAGGTAATTTAATAAAACATATATCTAACTATTTGTAAATAGTGTGCATATTTTTAGTTGTAACTAAAATTGAAAATAACTTAGCACAAAACATAAGTTATGCTCTTAAAGGAAACTTAAGTTATGTATTGTAAGGAGATCTCAAAGTATATAAACTCTAGACTTAAGTAAGAAGTTTTGTTATTATTTAGATTTGGAGAGGGATTCGAAATAGATATTAGTATAAAATTTGTTGTAAAGTTACGTTTACTTTTCTGTAGAACGTCAGACATACCCCTCCCCCTCATGGTGGTGGCATGTGTGCTTCCTTCGTAATTGATTGACACATTTGAGGAAGTTTTACAAAACACGAGAGAAAAGAAATAAACCTTACTTTGCTATGATAAAATTGAAGCATAGCCTCGGTATTTTAAAAGTAATTTTTACCTTTTAAGATTGGTATGTAAATAATGTTATATTTTTAATAATCTCAAGGCTTATTTCCTTAAATTGATTGTAAATACAATGAAGATTTTAATTTTAAAGTAAGTTATATTGAAAGTCTTTTTTATTTAAATTCCAATAACTGTGAAAGATAATTAATATTTTACCTTTTAAATGTTTTTATTACATTTCCGGGTGATTAGTTAAATTGTTTTAATCGCATCAATTTAACAAATTAAAATTCTCCATTCCATTTAAATTTATTTAACGTGTTTGCATGATATATTATCTGACATTTTATAACCAATACGTTTTAAATTAAATTTCATCAAAAATTGACAATTAAATATAAATTTATACAGAATTTTTTTAAGTTTTATTAAATCTTGTTTTTATAGTAGGCTAATTCGTTAATTTCGCAAATTATTTCGTAATTTTTTTAATTTCCTAATAATTGTTTTAGAGGCATTGTATATTTAATTTAATCCCCAATAGTGTGTTTAATGAACCTTACTAAACTTTTTCATTAATATTAAAATTAATATCCGCATTATATCATTGTATATGTTCCTTACAAAATTGCAATTAGAACTGTATGTTTTATGTTAATATTTACTAAAACAGGCAATCAAAACTCGGAAACTTTTTTAAAATAACTTTTATTAAGGATTTATTTCAACATTCTTCGTTTAGTTCTATTTAAATTGTGTGCGTATACAATTGAGTGTTAACATTAAGTAGTAACTAATAAGTTAATAATAAAATATTAACTTTTATGTCCGTCAAGTGATCCACTGAATGGGAAAAATCACACTACCGCGGTTTCAGATGAATATCACTCATCCATCTTCAGGTGAAATTATCACTCCTGTGATGTCGTCATGAACATTAAACAACTGTTAAACATATAACAGTACAAAAAACAAAACCTCAAAAACAACGTACACATTTACACAATTTTGTACACCCGTCTCATGTAATCATCACGGATGCCGAGTCAGAACCTAATTTCACCTGAAGATGGATGAGTGATATTCATCTGAAATCGTGGTAGTGGTTTTTTTCGCATTCAGTGGATCACTTGACGGACATAAAACTTAATATTTTATTATTAACTTATTATATATAACAGTGATTCGGGACCTTTCCACAGTGAAATAGTAACTATTAATGTGTTATTAGTAAATAGTTTGCTGCACTAGTTAATGGAATGTTTTTATTAAACTTATTGAATATGTTGTGATGGAAGAATTTTCAGTTATAAGTCTAACGAAGAAGATGTGTAGACTTTTCTCACTGATATTTGTTACAGCTATTAATATATTAAGCAAGTTAAACAAACAAAGTAGTTATACAAAATTTTGTGAATCTGCTCCGACAAGGTATAACAATAGTAATAAAACTAACGTTGACGAATGTAATCAGAAAGCTGTCCCAAGCTGCGGGTTTAGTATCAAATCGAATTATCGATTAAAACACTTAAATTACATTGTGTCTATCAATAAAGCTTTTGGAACACAAGTCGATCTAAAAACAACTCGGTGCCATAGATTGTTATAAAACCTTACCCCCATTTTATATAAACAAACAATTTCTTAAAATTATTAAACAAACGCACAACATATTAAGAAACAATTACTGCATATGTAAACTGGAAAGTTTCATTTACTCTAGTTGTACTAACCATAAAATACTCTACAAAAAAGGGAATTAGGTCATTAATAGGTTATAATCTGTCAGTAATTCTTAATGTTAATAATTATGAATTATTTTTAAATTTTAAGTACAAAAAAGATTTTGTACACTGAACAAGAACAAAGAAGGAATATGTAAATTCAGTGTGTGTATGAGTCCTACACATTGTATTATGAGTTCTTGAAATTGGCTGTGGAGAGTGTAACCTGTTTTTCTACTGGTAAGGGAGGATAAAACTATTGTTTAGGGTTTTGTATTTATAACTAAGCAAGGCATGAATAAAGGATCATTGAGTTGTATTTCCAATGTAATGTGGAAAACTTGTTAAGGTCAGTTACTATTTATATAATATGACATTTTAATACGTATATATTTGGTTGGTCACTATCTCTTATTATTCTATGTATTATGTGAAATTCTTTCCATTCCACAAACAAATCCATACACACATTTAAAATATTGTTAAATTGCAACATTTATATTGTGCATGCATTTCAAAGAATTAAAACATATACAGTATTATCAAACACTTATAAATTTTTATTCTTATTTATGCTAGTAGCAAAGAAGTTATGACCCATGAAAATAAATATACTTATTTATTTTAAATTACTCAATAAAAATGTGTATTTTACAAATCTTTTGATCTAGGCATTCCCGTAGAAAAGAAATTTGAGGATATCGCTCGATGGACTAAGTGGGTGGGACTGAAATCCATAAATCCTTAATCCATTGGCAGCAATCCATCCCGACACTCAGTATTCACAAAACTTCGGGGAAAATATAAAGGGAAAGTAAGTTTAAATTTTTAATTAATACTTTAGAACCTATCATTAGACTTACGTGCTGTTTTTGCTGTAAGTTTTATAATTTATTTGCAGTGCTTTATAGATTAAGTCTTAAATGCACTAAAGTATTTTAATTTTAAAATTACTAAAATTAAAATACTTTAGTGAGAATAAAGTTATACAATATTTATTATAATGAGAATAAATTATTAAAATTAGTATTATTACTCGAAATACCTCCAAAACAACAAAAGATTGGAAAATCGTGTAAAAACTTTAATCTTAAACAATATCTTTTACATACAAAATCAACGAAATAATACTTTGTAATGATTGGAGGATTGTAATAAATACATATTGTTATCCCTAAAATATGCTTAACTCATATTTATGATTAACTAGTATTGTAAATAGACAAATGATGTAATTCCTAGAATACTAATAATTTCTAACTGATCTTTAACAGTAGATCGCCGACCAAGAAAATTGTATTTGGACTAATACTTAATTTTTGTTTTAATATATCAACATCTTTAGTTTAATCAGTTGGTACTAACTGAAAAATTAGTCGAAAAAGTGCATTGAAAAAACAAATAGACAAACACTTAGTAATAATAGTATAATCATGAATGAGGTATTTGTGAAACTTTATCACAGCCAAGTTTAAATTAAAAAGTTAAGGTGACGAACTCCTAAACGTATAAACAATATTATTATAATAATACTTGTATTCATAATAAGTGCTTATTACAAATAATAATTATCGAGACCCTGATTGCTTCCCTCTTTAATCAAATTTAGACCTCCACACATGTATCTAATAGATTAGTTTAATAAAGATATGGAAATAATTATAACCTTAACTCTAAGATGACAAATATTTAGTAAGTTTATGATATAACAGGAGTTTTAATACAGGTTAAAGGTACTAGCATTATATGGGCCTTACTGCTGAACAAAATAATAAACTGCAAATCGTTTCAACGTATGAAATCAGCTGTATATAGAAAATCGTTCATTGAAGTTTAGAGGTATTAAATATGTGATTATTGAATTTAAGCTAAACACTGTTGGTACTTGGTGAAACTCCATAATAGGGATAGAAATAGCCAAATGGTAAAATTTAATATTAGAATTAAAGAACACATTTGTAGCTGGAAGTATGTTAAATGTAATTCCAATTTTGCCCAATCATTTATTAGAAACTGGACATACATTTAACCAAATAATGAATGTAAAGTTATTACATATGGAAAAAAAGTAGGAAATTAAATAATCTAGAATGTCTGGAAATTAATAGATCTGTTTTAAAAAAATCATACTTCTAACTTAAATGACAAAATTTGTCTCAATTCATTTCCCTTGTTAAAACCCATTATGTAACCACACCTTGCCCTTGCCTTGTTTACCTAGGCCACATTCCATTTGCCCATCCAGGTCAGTTCCATTGTCACTCCCACTCCTTCTTTTGTTTGTATGTTAGTTTTAAGATACTTGCTGTATTTCAATTTGGTAGCCTGATGATGCCTAACGGTGAAACATATGTTGGTCAGTAATAAATTATAATTATTGTGAAATTATAAAATTTGGTTATTTCTATCCCTAGGTGATTATTGTATAAACACTAAAAGTCAGCTGAACCAATATATTTTAAAGGGGAAAATATTTTAAATAGACAAAAACATTGAACTATTTTAGACCTAATATAAATTCAAAAATCTGTCCCAATAATTTCATATCCTATTATGTGATACTTAGAGTGAGTGCACAGTTTTCACGTTACTTAAAGTCAAATTATATATGTAGTTGCCTATTACTTAGATGATACACAAAAACATATTTCTTATGAAATACATAAAGTATTTATTCTCATGATGGCATTCCGAATAATTAATTTCCATAGTTTCCTACCTCCTATATCAATATGACATTTCACCTCCCAACGTTTCTATTCTTGTGAAATCTAAACACGTACAACATGTCTGTGCTGATCCTGTTTGCTATTCATTTCAATTAACACAATCCTGAAAAGTCTCTATGGATTACGTCAACCTCGTATAAGGTCGATGCAAGATTCCCCAGGCGCAAACTGGAGTAGCCGGCGTTGTGTAAAAATTACATTTGGTTTTACAGTCATGTTTTTCTGCATCATGGAAACTGTCTTGTTGTTTGTGATTTATCGATCAGTTTTATATATATCTTTATACATAGTTTATAGTTTTGTGTAAATGATAAATAATGGTTTATAAGAAATAAATTCATAGAATGACATAGAAGTAATATTTTTATTAAACCTGTATAGGGTTAAATAAATGTAAAAATAAACTGTTACTAATTAATCACTTTTTTGTAATATTTTTTTAAGTTGGATTTTTTTGGACCCAATAATTACATCAAGTTGTGGGTGTTATTAATAATATTTTAATTACATTTCGTTTTACCTGTTGAACAATACTGTATATTATTATGGATTTTACTATTGCAAATTATATATTTTTTGCTTTATCAAACATTTACACTATTGTTTATATTATTTTATGTTCATTTTCCATAATGAACGATTAATACGATTGATATGCATTATTAATCAACTATGCATAATATATTTAATCGCTTATTTATTTACACGACAAATATTTAGAGCAACTGTGGTGGAATTAAAAATATTACCACAAACGCGTACCTATGAGTCTCATCAAATCAAGATAGGAGAATCAATGAAGAACCATATGTAGTGTCTAGAAAAGCTCACTCAACAGGACGACACAAATGTAATCACCCGAAACACATAATCTAGAACATGTTCACACAACACACGAGAACAGACTTTCAGCTCTGCGTCACTTTGACTCTCGTTGGGAGTCTCAAACTCCCATCCATAAAAACTGATAGTTTAAGAGTTGGAGAATGAAAACAAAAGAATTTCTTTTTTTATGCATGGCTCTACTCTGAAAGAGTTTTCTGAACACTCGTTACTTTGTATTCTATTAGCAAACACTTCAGACACTACTACTTCCTTAGATAATGTATTGACGTAATTGTGGTTTATTGTCAAACGTCGTTTCTTGAGGTTTGGTTTGCGTCACTTTGTAATAAATGACTTACTTAAAGTTACTTATTTAAAATGCTTACGAAGCAGAATAGATTACTTTAAATTGAATTAACCGTAGTTTTCGAAAACAATGACTTTGAAGTACCAGTATAAAAACTAATTGATCCGTACGGATCAATTAATGTATTCTATAGCATTCATGAATCAAAATGTTTTAAAAGTCGGGATGATATTTCTCTTTTCTTGTTTGCGACACTTGAATACAGATTGTCACGTTAAACAATATTGATTTCTTGTTAGACTATACTACGCTGCCAGAACGCAAGAGCATTTGACGATATATTTCCATTGTTTACTCCCAAATATATTCTGTTGTTAAAATTATACTGCGTATAACTGAGTCAGTTATTGTATATTTATTGTGAAGTATACTCTTTTATTTATTTACTTTATTTATGTAAGTCGTGTAAAGTCTTAGTAAAATTAAACAAGATTTTTGTAGTTAATATTAATGTTTATCCACTTATTACTGAAAATGCATGGGTACAACCAGTTATTTTTTACTTCATCCGTTTTCAATATAAAAATTACTTAGTACAAGTTTGTTTAAACTGTTTTTTATTATCATAGAGTGTTAAATCGTGTATTTGTTTATCTTTTAAAACTAAAATTACTTTAAGTAAATGTTCGCATATAAACTTTTAGCGAAAAGAGAACTTTAGAGCGGTTTACTTGAGCTACCTGTACTCTAAAAAGTAAACTCTGAACACTTGAATAAATCCTTTCCCGTTAAGCACTTTAAAGTACGTATAGAAATATTCACCTGATACGTACTTCAATTTTAAAATCAGTTTAGTAACTATATATATTATATACCTATAAAAAGCATGTAGATAAATTAATCACAGTCTGTATAACAATCAACAACAACTTCAATGCTGGCAGATAGTTGTTTTTAGCACATGTCACTAGCAACTATTATTTTATATTTACTGCATTCCAAGCGAGGAATTTTTTTTTTTTTTTTTTTTTTTTTAATTTTATTTATTCATAACCAATTTATA
>JAGFPH010008855.1:0-12907 GCA_018207615.1 Philaenus spumarius
CGGATGAACAATCTTTTGGGCCCTGAAGCAAGGTAGGCAACAGGCCCCCTTAGTTGAGTTTGCTGTCCCATTTCTAATCTTAGATTGTGCTTGCAGATAGAGTTTAACCCTCCAAGTACTACTATTGCACTGTGCGACCTGTACAGACCATTTGAAAGTGCTAGCATCGCACAGTTGTAAGATTGTTGAATTAATGTAAAATAAAGAAATAAAAAGTGACAAATTAAAGCTTCAGGATTCTTAAACTAAAGGGCAGGGAAAATGCATAAGACATGAGTCGGTTCAACATTTTGAAAAAAGGCAGACAAATTTTAAAGTCAATTTTAGTTTTAATTTGAATAAATGTAAAAGGCAGACAATTATTAAAATTAATTATTATATTCAATTTAAATGTGGGTTTTAAAAAAAAAGTAGACAGTTTATGTACTGACGTTAAGAAGCGGAAAGTATACGAGTTTCAAGACGCATTTAGACAAAGTACCGTTCACACCAGTCTAGACGAGATAAGAAGCAACACCTGCAAGCTAGTTCCAGGAAAAATGGTCTACGTGATTTTCTACATGCAAGATTTGGAAGGATTGCATGGTTAGCAACCAAAAGAATGTGATGCAACATCAGGGATTTATGTGTTGTCAGACGTTCCTGATTGGTGGAGAGAAAATCGGCGCCGACTGAAGTAGCGGACGGAGAATAATGCTAGAAGGACTTCTCATCGAGACGTCTAGTTGTTAAGATGTGTGTTTTACTCAGTGAGTAAATTTGTCTTAAAATGTGAACATTTTACAAGACAGTGATGTATTGAAGAACTGGTTTAAATTTTTACCAAAGTTAATAATTATCTTCGACAATGGTGTGTGTTGCAATCGGCGAACTTTATAAAGTTTCGAAGTAATGTAACTGAATAAATCGGACACGATGAACTAGGCTACAAAAGTGTTGCGCGTGTGGGTGGGTTTTTCTTTTAATATTAATAAGTTTGTGTGTCTGCCTTTACGTAAGTATTTTATCTGTATGTACCATATATTTTGAATTTAAATTGATTTATGTTATTTGTTTGACTACATTTTTTTTGTCGAAATGACAACCTATAAGGATTGTAAATTTTTGTAACTTTGATATAAAAAAAAAATGCAGGGCTAAAGCGGCCAATTAAAGTCAGTTGTTATGTGACCCATTATAGTTTGATTTCGTTGTCCTATATTCCAGCAAGTACTTGTTCAGGGACCTCACGATTTAATGTAAGTTATAAACTAAATGAGATTAGAATATTGCAGTCGAAAAAAGACAACAGGTAAAACACTAGTGTAGGCTTAACCTGAATTCAATATTTTATTTTTAACAAGTTTTATTAATAAATGTTTTTATTTTTATAACACCTAACGTTGTACAGTGCGATAGTCCGTAAAATCAATATATCTAAGCTAATAGTTATCGGATAAACTTGCCCTTCACATAGAATGAAAGTACAGTAGAGCGTCGAAAATCCGAACTAAGGACCAACGGGGGTTCGGATTATCAATTTGTTCGGATTTTTGAAAAAAAAATGCCATGTAGGCTAAAATATAATATATGAACTTTAATCGATTAAAGTGGTTAAATAGTACAAGCAGTAATGTAATTACAATAGCCTACAGCATGTAAGACTACTTACATATTATGATTTGGAAGAACCTGCACGTACACAGTAGGGCCAACATGATTACACTTGTAACTCTCAATTACAAGTGTAATTACTCAATTACTCAGCTTCAAAATTGTCGAAGCTGGGTAATAAAGTTTGTTGTAAATAATACATTAACTACTCTACAATTGAAACTATTACAGTACATAATTTAAGAAATTTATTTAAGTTAGACTAATTACAAATATCATGACAACTAACATATATATAAAGTTAAATAATATAAGATCTTCCATTACTGCTTGATGAAATAGACAACATTTCGATTCATAAAAACCTACTAGTTTCAAATATTAGTAAGGAATATTTTGTTCATTTACAGCATACTTTCTTCATGCAAAACGAACAAGCTTCGGAATCTGGTAGCACTGCACAAATTGTACGAAGCTTATTTACCCAAACATCAACGGAGGTGAGTATACTTAAAGATGAAAAAAACAAAACAATAATAATAGAATACTCAATCAAGTGTGGTAAAGTTGGAGTCCTTTCAACTGTTACGTGTTTTTAGAAAGTGAAATTGCAACTTATAATTCCATTTCTGTATTACATAAAAGAAGAATGTAACTGCTGCAAACGTTTTTCGGTTCACATATTGTGCTTTTATTCTTACTAAATTTGATTAAGTTACAGCTTTAATTGAGTTGCAGTCCAATCAATTAATTGAAATAAATATGTTGGTCTGCTTCATAGTGGTGTTTGTGCCCTATCCACTTCTTGTACCTCATTTTGGTCATCCCTTTTCAATAAGAGTTGGTGATATAAAAAATTGTTTTATATAAAAGTTTCAGATAATATTTAGAAAGTTTACAATAACTTTGAATGAAGCTGTTACTATGTTTACTTTAGGAGTTATGATTTTTTTAGTTTCAATCCATATTTTTTCGAACCCTAGTGCTAAGTGCAGTTTAAAAAAATTAAAACAAACACATTTTTAAATGGAAAATTTACAACCTTTTTCACGGACTCCATATTGTGCTTACTAAAGGAGTTGATTTTTTGTTTTTCAACTGATATTTTTCCCACCCTTGCGCTAATTGTTATGGTTATAATAAAAGTTTCATACAAAAGATGTTGATAATATTTAGAATGTTTACAATTATTTTATATAGGTTAAATATCTTACCTGCTAAGAAAATATTGTTTCGACTTTCTTAGAGATCATAGTTTACAATCCAATATCTTAAAGTTTATAACCTTCTAAGTACTTTTGAGTATTATATCTACTTTTTTGTATAAAAGATTTAAAGTAGAAAAACAATGTTTACGACTTTAGGAACAGGTACATTATTTTTGACAAGAGATACGTTTGAAATCATTTTAGAAACCATGTTATAAGATACCGCATTTATCAACTTTGTGAACCATAATAATTAATTATATTTATTTAAATCCTTTAACTGTTCATATTAATTTGTTGCAATGCCACGCCATTTCGGTGCGTTTTGCAAGCATATTTTCAAAAAATTCGCCAAATATGGTAATTATATCCTAATCTAAAAGTGTCCATAGTTTTTTTTTTGTAGAGAAAGGTTCAAAGAATTCATATAATATGTCAGTAAAAAATTGATATTGATGTAAAATTTACAAAGTTATTAGCCCAAGAAACAAAAAATGTTATTTAAATGTTGTTAAAATGTGACAACGAAAGTAAAAAGTTCAACTTTAGGCGTACATAAAAAGTAGTGAACATTTTTTTCAAAATGTACAAAAGTTGTATAATTTAGTTCTAAATAGAACTGTATGAAAATATACATCAATTTCAAATTTCTCATTTTGAAAACACCAGTTTTTATGTTCCTACTGCAAGACTGCTAACAAAACTAAGCCTAGTTTGAATAGTGAATTAGGAATATATGCTTTGCCCAAAAATGAAATATTGTTATAACAAAGTGTAGAAAATAAATCAAAGAATTGAACTGTATACTTGTAAATGATTGATTCATCAAAGTATTTGAGTCACAAAATGAGATGAAATAAATAAAACCTCTCGCGCACGAATCCTATAAAAGATACTTTGTGAAAAGCGGTTACAACTGTCACTTCCATAGCGTGAGAAAGACGTGTTTTGAATTTCCCACTTGTCTGTATTTCCCAGGACTGTACGACGAAAACCGTTAGAGTAAATGTCGTTTGCTTTACACGAATTGGAAGATTGAACTTTTCTCTACAAATTGATATAAACATATCTATAAAAATATTTCAAATTGTAAGAGATATCTTGAATGCAAAATGTGCTATTTATTGGTTGAAAACTGTCCAATTGCAAGGGTTTACAGAAAACTTTACATTTTCAAAACTATAATATATATTTCTGTCGAGCGATATTCAGCTTCAGAGAAGTGACAAAGTTGAGTAATTTCAATTTCTTTGTGTTTTCATGCTTTAAAAAAAACTTAAACTTTACAAAAATTTTAAAACGATGATTACATATGTAAATATACATTTTAGAAAAAATTTGTAAATACAAAAATTAAAGTTTAAATCAATTCCTTTCCAACAGTTTTGGTTTTATTGCGATTAGATGATTTTTAGTGGGTGAAATATTCAATACAGGTTGAGTTGTCACAGACTACTCAATTCACTATTGCGTCGAGCCTAGACCACTCAACTTGAGTGGTCTAATAGTTGTAGGGTTTAAAAATGTTCAGTAATTGAAAAAATCCAACTTTAGGGCTACATAAAAAGCAGTAAAATAATCTAGTTAACTAGATTACAAAACTTTTGTATATTTTGAAAAAATTACTAAAAACTTGACTGCTTTTTACGTAGCCCTAAAGTTGGATTTTTTCCATTACTAAACATTTTTTGCTTCCCAAGTTAAAAATGTTCAAAATTTTACATCAATAAATTTTTTAGTTGCATATAATAAGAATTCTTTAGACCCTTTTCTATAATAAAGATATTGACTACTTTTGGATTGGAATATAATTACTATATTTTGAAAAAATGCTAGCAAAATGGCAAAAAATCTGGGCATATTAACACGACCTCTTTCTGGGTTAACATCTGTGATATGATTACTGATTTTTAAATTACATCAAATTAAATATAAATCAAATTTAAGTTGTTAAAAACCAAATCGCATAAATAATTGAAATAATGCTTTATTATTTAAAAAAATTTAACTTGTAACATATAGAAAATAATTTTGACTATTTCTTTACTTTTTCCAGCGTCCCTTGTCTGGGCTGGAGCCTTCGGCTTGGCGCCCCCTCCAAGCCGGTGCCCGGGACACGTGCCGCGGCTGTCCCCTCTAGTTCCGGCCCTGCCTATGCTAAAAAATACCATTGCTATTTCAAATTAATAATGTGCTGTTATTTCTGTGGAAATTGTTGTGCATTATAATAACAATTATATAATTACATTTTAAGAAAATGTAGGGAAATCTATGAAAAATAACATATAAAAGATAAATGACTGTATTTCGCTTAAATTTAAATACAACGAATCATATTCGGTACTGTTCTATGGGATAGGTAAAACATTTCTCTGCAGTTATTTTACCATTTTTTACACAATTCCAAAAAATACAGCTTTTATTAAACGTTTTCTTGCAAGGCAAAAAAATTTAAAAATCTGCAATAATCAACGTTTAGAGAATAACACATTCTATAAAATTTTTTTGTTATTTTGTATTCTCATAATTTAGATATGTTTTAATATTATAAAGGAACCATACTTAATTATTAAATTCAATTGAGTCCAAATTGATGGCAGTTTAAACGTACTTGCTTGAAAAGTGTATAATTATTAAATTAAATAATTACGGTATTATAAGAATTGTTCGTCGCCATTCCGAATATTGATCACTAATTATTAGATTTATGACTTACCGCCTTCAATAAGCCATTATTGTCGCTAAACGAAAGCCGTTTCGGCTATTCAGCCATTTTCAAGTTTATTTTCAGGTTTCTCTTCGTCATTTATACAAACACTTACATATAGTTCCACAACGATTACACAATAAATAAATAAAAACACACTTACTCGCCCGTATTGCTTAGACTAATTACTCGTGAGCGACTACATACGACAATGTTCTGGGACGCACTCAAGTATGTAGATTTAGATGTACTTGCTTGTCTGTAATAATTATTAAATCAAATTTTTGAGTTGGATTTAGAAATCCACTACCTCTCTCTTTCTACCTCTCTAATAAAAGAAACATTCACAATTAAAATGGATACATTATTATTCTTCATGGTAGATGCCAAGTTTCATTAAGCATAATTGATTGCCGCATTTATTTTAACTTTTGCGTTGGCTATGTTTTTCGGGTCTAGTGGGACGATGAATGAAAAACTATGTAGGTTAGAAATTTTCCGGAAGTTGCTCTATGGTAACATCTGCAATAGGTACTTTCTTTAAAATCTATCTAAAAATATAGAGATTATGTTAAAATTGCCTTGGATTAAATATTTACAGTGCCTTGGATAAATATTCAGATTTATATTTATGCCACTTACTGTCCCACTCAAATAACGATACATTTTTGTTTAACTTTCTTGTAACTTCGAGTTCTCATCCAAACCTGAAATTTTGTCCATTTCAGCTAATTTTTTAACTTAATTGGTTGTTTACTTGTATTACATCTTAATATATCAACTGAAATTAAGCCAAAGACAATTATCAGTCACAATACAGGTAAAAATTTAAGAAATTTAAAAATCAGTACTTGGAAAATATACATCATGAGTCAATCAGAAATGGGTCTTTTATATATATGGTAAAAGAGAAACATACATTAGGAATGCTGCTTAAAGCAAAACTTTCTGCAATAAAGCTAGACTTAAATGATTTTAGAAGATTGATTTGCCTCAATAAATGTCAACAAAGATTATTGATAAAATATTGCAGAAAAGATTACTCAAAATTTACCTTGATGTTTGTTTTATTAAAACTTTTAGGACACACAGATCGGAAGCAGCAGAGAAGAGTTGGACAGTAGAGAAGTAGGTGGGGGAGGAAGTGGTTGGGAGAGAGAAATCCAAGGCGGTGGAGGTTGGGAAAGAGAAGTGCAACGAGCACAGTCTACATCATGTCTTGATTTGGCTGCTTCTCAAGATATTGATAAACTGAGGTAAAACTAGGCTAAGTTAATTTATATATAGTTGAAAAGTTTAAGCCTCTGTGTTTAAAGATTTTTGATTAACACTGGTGTGTAATCTTATGATAATTCAAACCACATTTATTTGTTATGTATAATACTGTTTTGGATTCAATTACATACATTACTTTTAGTTAATTCAAAGAGAGTTATTATTTTTGTTTATATAATGGTTTTCATTGAAAGAATATTAGAGTTATATTCCTAAGTAATGATTTAACTTATTTTTTGAGGAAATATTTTTTAATTTCAGGTTATGGTTTATTAGTGTATTTATATTTCAAAGTTTATGTTTTACAAATTGTTTTGTTTTTAGTAGTTGCACCAAGGGTATTATTGATAACTCTTAAATCACTTCTTAAATCAAAGGATAATGGTAATATTTAATTAATGGATTTAATGGGATTTAATTAAGGTCCATTTTAGTTTAAAACTATTCAAATATTTTTCTTTCTCTTTTATTACATTTTTTGAAAATAATATTGAGTACCTGTACTGCATTTTTCTATTTTATTAATCCTTTGTGTGCCACGATGACGTTCCATAGTCACCATTTGTTCGTGCTAGAAGTTCCACGATTACAATCTTTCGCCACCACATTATTTTGTATTTTATTTATTTTTCATTCGATATATTGTATTTTGGTATTTTAAAATACAGTGTGGAATATCCAATGATATTCAGTGGTGCTTGGAAAAAAAGTTAATTTTAGCTAACTAAACAAAAGAAAAACAGGTGACATCATATTCAATCGCTGATGCACAAAACCAGCTGTTGTCATTTAAACTCGTAGTTTACAAGTATACCGATTGTCATTGTGTGTGCTATTAACTCGTGACTTTCTTCAGTGTTTTTGCAGTCTATTGCTTGTTTTGTTTGTTTAAGGCTATTATTTTAGTTATTACAGTGTAAAGTAATGTCTTGAATCAATATATTGCTCTGAAATGGCGGAAGAAAACATTGCTAAGAAGTAGTGGAGTAGACAGATTACTTTTAGGTTATTTGGACGATGACTCTTTAGCCTCTGAAAATAATTTGGAACATTTATTAGGGGATGATAGTGTTCAATTATATCAGCCAGAAAATTATAGTGACAGTTTAGTGTAGTGAATTAAACTTAGATCAGCCTGCTACATCAGATAAACAAAATAGGCCTAGGCCTACAACAAAATACACTGGCTGGCCTACCTTAGGTAGAAATATAAATCGATATGTGTTTACTAGTAGTTCTACTGTGCCTGAAGTTGACACTGATAATGAAATTTGCGAGATCATAAATGAAGAAAGTCCAAATAATTTTAAACATGATTTTTCTTACAATGATACCCTGGAGCAAAACACTGTCCATCTATAGTATACTTCAATTTATTTTTACAGAGGCACTTTTGAACATTTTTCTAATAGAAACAAATCAATATGCTTACCAGACTATTGCAGCATTATCAGACAAAATGTCACTTTGTATTCGTAAGCAAAACTGGATCCCAGTAGAATTCATTGAATCAGGGCGTTTATGAGGGGATTCTCAATATGGGTCTTTTTATAAAACCAACTATTTCTTCTTATTGGTCTACCACAGATTGTCAAGTAACATTTTGGTTTCCAAAAATTTTTACTAGAAACAGATTTCAACTCTTACTTAGTTTTTTCCATATAGTTGACAATAATAGCAAACTTCCAACAGCTAACCAAACAGAATATGATCCTTCTAAAAATTGAAAACCCTTGATTAAACACTATAATAGGCTTTTTAGGTTTTATTAAGCTGGTCGTCCACTAGAGAGGTAGAGAGGCGCGACGCAATGTGGCGCTGTGCTGGAGAGCCTTGTCCACTTAGAGCGCAGCACGGCGCTGTGCAGTAGCTTTCTCCCCATTTTGATCACCTAACATTCAGTCACGGTTTGACAGTATTCAAAGATAAAACTATTCTCTGCACTTTGATATAATAATATTTTATTTTTGGGCAAAGCATATATTCCTAAATTTCTATTAGGCCTAGTTGTGTTAGCAGTCTTGTAGTAGGAACATAAAAACTGGTGTTTTCAAAATAATAATTTTGAAATTGATATATATTTTTATACAGTTCTATTTAGAACTAAATTACAAAACTTTTTAAAATTTTGAAAAAACAAACAAACATTCTTTACTTCTTTTTGTGTAGGTCTAAAGTTCAACTTTTTCCTTCCGTTACTGGAATTATTTTTTTCTTTAGTTAATAATTTTGTAAATTTGACATCAATCAATTTTTACTAACATATATGAATTCTTTGAATCTTTCTCTACAAAAAAAAGCTATGGAACACTTTTTGATTGGTTTGTAATTACTATATTTGGCGAATTTTTGAACATATGCTTGTACACACAACAAAATGGATTGGTATTGCAAAAAAAAAAAAAAAAATAGCATGGACAGTTTAAGGGTTTTAATTAACATACATGAACTTGAAACATTATATTTTTGAAATGAACAACAGATTGGTTGCACTGTTGTATTAATTCAACTAATAATCTGTAACTTTATCGCAAAAAGTTTTCATTTTCCTAAAACTACAAATTTTTCAACACAATTATAACATTCTCTACATTTTGTATGACAATTTGCCATAGTTTTTTCTAAAAGGTGAAATACTTTTTTTGTATAAATATTGTATGCAAGTAGGTAAAATTGTAAGGAATAGAGACAGATAATTTTTTGTTAGTAATGAATCTACAAAATAGATTCACCTTTTAATTGCGACACGTGCAGAAAGACTATGTTCTGGTTGTAGATCAGTTGCCGATATGACAGTTTGTTAAGTACGAATGTTGCCGAGTACAGTCGAAGTTATCCGAACCCAACAAATTCCGACCCAGGCCTCGCTGCGCCGCACTACCGACCTTCAACAGTTTTTCATTTATTCGAAAACGGCACCGCACCGCGCTACCCCTCCTAGTGGACAAAGCTTTTATGTTAGAATTTAAATAAATTTTCTAATTTTTCAATTTAAAGAAATTAATTACCAATTTATTGCCAAATGTTTGCTCTAAATAATAAACCATATTAGATTGTTCTAGCTCGTTTAGTTTTTAACTCATATGATTCTAAACAAAGTTATTATTTCGTCGTAAATAAGTTTTGTTCGAGGTCGGTAGTTTCCGACCTAGTGGACGACCAGCTTTATACAGCACACCATATTTTGTCAGTTGATGAACTAATTCTTAATTGGAACAAAAAGTCAAACCGCTATAACACAATACTTAACTAACAAACATCATCATCGTTGGGGGATTAAACTATGAGTTCTATGCGACTCTATATCAAATTACTTTATGTCAATGATCTGTTACAAAGGGAAAAAAGCCAACAATTCTGATGATTAATATCGGCCTGCGTGGAGTGATTGTTTGGTTCGGGTCGGGTAGTGAAATTTCTCATCCGAGCCTGGTTGGATAGTAAACGAAAACTCAAAGCAAGTGATGGTGTTATATTTAGGAAATACAACTTTTTTCTCTGAATTTAGCACTTGTCTCAGAATTCAGAAATATTATATTGTTACTTAATAAGTTATTAGGTTATTAAAATTATAGTCAGCCTAACCAAACTAAATAATTAATTATTAGGCTAATTGAAATATGTTTTCTATTCCTAAAAATACTGATTGCTGATTTCGATTTATTTTCCGTTCGATTTGTATTGGTATTTCTCGCATGATCGCTATGTGTTGCAAAACTCGTAGGCCTAGCAGTACTAGTACCAGCTACACCGATATTTCTAGTGATAAAATTGTCTATTTTAGGAAATCTAAACTACACAGTAAAAAAACAATTGTAAACAACAAAAAAGTTGACCTTATGTGAAATGAACGAAGCTGATGTTCAGTGTTCATTACAACCTCAAGAACACGGAATCATAAAATACAGTCTACTAAACAGATTCATTTTTATGTCTCCAGTTGCAATAGTTTAATAACTAAATATAGTATATTTATAATATTATTATATATATACCTTGTTTCCGTCTTGCAAATTTTTTTGGGGTATTATACTATATATATATATGTTACGTTTTTGGTTCGAGGGAATTGCTTTTTAAAAAAAGAACAATTCTATTCGTTACACTTAATTTTATTTACTTTAAAACAATTATAACAAATAACGTACAATATTCATATACACTGATGTGTACGGAGAGAAGCCTCGTCTAACTCTGACAAAACAAAGCTTGTCTCTTCACACAATACAAATGCTGACTAAACTAAGAACCATACAACAGTCATCATTATTACAGTAAAGTGTACAATAATTGTTTACATAACTCCTCCATCCCTAAACAAGACATCCGAGGGTGGTTGAGCTGCGGGCGTCCTAGAAGTTGTCCTAAGTAGCTTTTTGAACACCAAGTACAGCAGTCCTCCAATTAGGGTACCATACAGGGCAATGGTCCAAACACTTATGTCGTGGGTGACATCTATCTTTCGATCAATCCTGGAGATGGTGTCTAGGTTGATTTTGTTAAGGTCCAGCTTTTTTGTGTTGACTGAAAACTCGGGGTTTTGGTCCACTTGTAGGTTTAAGTTTGAAGCATCCAGGAATCTAGGGTGTCCTCCAGTTGTTTTGGATGAATGAGAGAGTCTTCGGTCATTGTAGAGAATAGTATTATTCTTAGGATTAATTAAGAATATACCTTGGAGAGTGACTGTGGTTGTTTCCTTTGGATTTACGATTCCTAAAGTCTCTTTGATGGGAAATGTTGCCAAATACTAATTTATTTCTGGGATCCATTTAATAACATTGTCTGTAACTTCCAAAGCAGTGTATTTACAGGTGTCTGCATTATTGTCTTTAATTATTGAAATTTCACAGTCAATCTTCTGGTGAGACATTAGGTCGAATGAGCAAAAGTACTTTCAATTAGTTTTTCTGTTACACTTGTTGTCCAAACCTAACACTACAGAACTAGAAACTAACATATATTTTACCGTGGGTATAATGGTTACATATTGAGATTCATATTCAGTGGGTACAGAGTGTAATTTGTAAATATTAAACTTTATTTTTTCTACAATAGGTAAATTCAGAAAATATACAATATTATCTGAATCTAACTTACAGTTAACTTCAATTAAACTTTCTAACTCCCACATGTTTTGCAATTTAGGTTCGATGGGTAGTCTTTCAGTGTAATACTCATAGATTCTTATTATCTCACTATACAACTCTCTGGTTGAGATAACGCTGGGGTGAAGTACACCTAGTTTACAAAACGTTAATGAATTTTCCAAATCAGTTGTTACTTTAAAATGTTTAGCTAAGCAAGTCACAAATTTCTCATGAAAGTCATCTTCAAAATAAATATTATATTTAACATTAGGCACTAGGAATTCCTTTTCCGAAATTTCAACAATTAATCTCATTTTAGAAGTTCCAAATAATTTTATTATTTTAACTTTCTTTGGCTGATAGTTTACTAGCGACAGAAAGATTTGGTTTTTTTCCAAAATTCACAGGTTTGTCAGAAATGAGAATTTCCACTAAGGTGTTTCCTTCAAAGTTTGAATGGACGGTCTGGTCGTTCACTTCATTATTCTCTTCCTGATTGACGGCGTCGTTTTCTTCTTCCATATTAAAGTTAACTATCATAGACGGGCTGTCATCCAGTTCTGGGAAGTAGCATCGCACTAGATCAGCTGTTGGCTTCTGTAATTCGTCATCCACAATATTTTGCGAGTCCGGTGAAGTTTTTTCGGTGACGTTTAATTGAATTCTCGATAATGCATCGGCATTTTGGTTCAATTTTCCTTTTTTATATTTTATTTCGTAATCATATTCTTCCATCTTTAACCGCCATCTTAAAAGTTTGGAATTCAGTTCTTTAACAGAAAACAACCATTGCAGGGGTTTATGGTCTGAATAAATTTTGAATTTTCTTCAAAATAAATAAGGCCTGAAATGTTTTGTTGCCCATACGATTGCGAGAAGTTCTTTTTCAATTGCAGAGTAGTTGGTCTCACTATTGTTTAAAGTTCGACTAGCAAAAGCAATTGAAAGGTCATTTCCATTTTTATCTTGACTTAAAATCGCTCCGACAGCAAAATTGCTTGCGTCTGTGGTTAGAATGAATTCTTTTTCGAAGTCAG
>JAGFPH010008855.1:25060-39890 GCA_018207615.1 Philaenus spumarius
CGGATGAACAATCTTTTGGGCCCTGAAGCAAGGTAGGCAACAGGCCCTCTTAGTTGAGTTTGCTGTCCCATTTCTAATCTTAGATTGTGCTTGCAGATAGAGTTTAACCCTCCAAGTACTACTATTGCACTGTGCGACCTGTACAGACCATTTGAAAGTGCTAGCATCGCACAGTTGTAAGATTGTTGAATTAATGTAAAATAAAGAAATAAAAAGTGACAAATTAAAGCTTCAGGATTCTTAAACTAAAGGGCAGGGAAAATGCATAAGACATGAGTCGGTTCAACATTTTGAAAAAAGGCAGACAAATTTTAAAGTCAATTTTAGTTTTAATTTGAATAAATGTAAAAGGCAGACAATTATTAAAATTAATTATTATATTCAATTTAAATGTGGGTTTAAAAAAAAAAGTAGACAGTTTATGTACTGACGTTAAGAAGCGGAAAGTATACGAGTTTCAAAACGCATTTAGACAAAGTACCGTTCACACCAGTCTAGACGAGATAAGAAGCAAACACCTGCAAGCTAGTTCCAGGAAAAATGGTCTACGTGATTTTCTACATGCAAGATTTGGAAGGATTGCATGGTTAGCAACCAAAAGAATGTGATGCAACATCAGGGATTTATGTGTTGTCAGACGTTCCTGATTGGTGGAGAGAAAATCGGCGCCGACTGAAAGTAGCGGAGGGAGAATAATGCTAGAAGGACTTCTCATCGAGACGTCTAGTTGTTAAGATGTGTGTTTTACTCAGTGAGTAAATTTGTCTTAAAATGTGAACATTTTACAAGACAGTGATGTATTGAAGAACTGGTTTAAATTTTTACCAAAGTTAATAATTATCTTCGACAATGGTGTGTGTTGCAATCGGCGAACTTTATAAATTTTTGAAGTAATGTAACTGAATAAATCGGACACGATGAACTAGGCTACAAAAGTGTTGCGCGTGTGGGTGGGTTTTTCTTTTAATATTAATAAGTTTGTGTGTCTGCCTTTACGTAAGTATTTTATCTGTATGTACCATATATTTTGAATTTAAATTGATTTATGTTATTTGTTTGACTACATTTTTTTTGTCGAAATGACAACCTATAAGGATTTTAAATTTTTGTAACTTTGATATAAAAAAAAAATGCAGGGGTAAAGCGGCCAATTAAAGTCAGTTGTTATGTGACCCATTATAGTTTGATTTCGTTGTCCTATATTCCAGCAAGTACTTGTTCAGGGACCTCACGATTTAATGTAAGTTATAAACTAAATGAGATTAGAATATTGCAGTCGAAAAAAGACAACAGGTAAAACACTAGTGTAGGCTTAACCTAAATTCAATATTTTATTTTTAACAAGTTTTATTAATAAATGTTTTTATTTTTATAACACCTAACGTTGTACAGTGCGATAGTCCGTAAAATCAATATATCTAAACTAATAGTTATCGGATAAACTTGCCCTTCACATAGAATGAAAGTACAGTAGAGCGTCGAAAATCCGAACTAAGGACCAACGGGGGTTCGGATTATCAATTTGTTCGGATTTTTGAAAAAAAAAATGCCATTTAGGCTAAAATATAATATATGAACTTTAATCGATTAAAGTGGTTAAATAGTACAAGCAGTAATGTAATTACAATAGCCTACAGCATGTAAGACTACTTACATATTATGATTTGGAAGAACCTGCACGTACACAGTAGGGCCAACATGATTACACTTGTAACTCTCAATTACAGTACAGTACACAATTAAAAGTTCACTTGTACATTATAGTTAACACAAACGAAAAATAAAAAAAATACTGTACAGTACACTACTGTATATGTATGACACACTGTTATAATGATTACACAACGAGAAATGAATGAACTTTCTATATGTTTACTGCTAGCGCTAAAGCTGTTTATTAGCGTGACAGTGAAAATACTGACAGCCTGTCTGTTGTGAGGGCATGTGAGAGCAGGTATTAAGAAGTGTTTAAAAAGAGATAATAATGACTAACTGCGATGAAGATTTTTGTGAAATTTTTAACGTCGCAATAATTAGAATTTGCGAAAACGAAAACAAAATTTTTGTAGGGGCTGCCTCAGAACACTTTCGGATTTTTGACGTTTCGGATTATTGACGTTTGGATTATCGACGCTCTACTATAAATTGAATTTTCTATCTAGTAGGCAGTGCGAGTTTGTCATCTTTGGAAGAAAAAAAGTAACAGATGACAATATTGTCAGCTGTAAGCTGTTGTTTGTGTACGTTTGTGTAAAAACTACGCAACTGACTAAGGTTGTTTAGTCGGTCCATAACCATTTTTGTTGTGTACATATCTTATTATATTATTATTATATTAGACATTTAGCATTTGTGGACTCGTATTATTGACCAAGATGGACTCAACATGGTTTATTTGTGAAATGGTATACAAATACTTATTCACGAACTATATAATACATTTTTCTCAAAAATTACCATATTTGTTATTTTTTTAAATTTTTATAGTCAATGTTTTAGATTAACTAGTTTTTTGTGATAGATTTCTTATTCAGAACTAAAATTAGAACAATTTGTATATTTTGGAATTTACATTACTACATTTTCAAGACCATCTTGTGCCTACAAATTAAAAAAAAATGTTTTACTCCAACACTCTAAGGACGTCTTTTTTTAACACCAAGTGGTTAAGTGTTTTATTTTTATTTTATATTGTAGAACACGTTGTTATGAACAATGTGATATATAATACATGCTATTTAAATATATTCTTTCATATAAAAAATAATTGTTAAACTAACCGTGCAAGATGCTCAAAAATGGCCCAGCACTTTAAAGTGATTTAATTAGCACTTGGAGGGTTAAACACTTATACAACTAATATAGTAAATATTTTTGAAACCACTCATTGATTAAACATCTTTTATAAAAAATTCATGTCTATTTTATAAGTAGTTTATAGTCTATTTAAGAAGTCATTACTGTTGTAAGTCAACATAAAAAAAGCCATGTAATTAATATTGAATTATCTGAAATAAATGAACTGGAAAATAAAAAAAGTATATAAATGTAAAAATTGTATTGGACCTGTATATCAAAGTAAATGATGATTTTTACCTGAAAAAGATTTTATTTAAAAAACTGTACTTTTTCTTCGGCGGCTGATTCTATGCTGTATGATTAATACAACACTGCTGTTATAAGTCCAAGACTAGCAAGTTCTAGACTGAATTCAAACCAACCCAATGCCAAGAATAAAACATGTTCTTGACTAAGCCAATTTTGGTCAAGCATACTACTCGCATAACAGTCTCAGATTAAATTTGAGTTAATGAGTTAGAACATTGTTCCCAGCAAGCAGATATGATAGCTCTTGGATTAAATTACATTCAATTCTTTGACTAAAGTATCTATTGTAGAAACAGCCATAAGAATTAAAGAAAAAAATAATAATGGAATTTTGGCCACTATTGTCAAAGAATCAGTTTTATAATAAAATATATTGTAGTTAATTTTGAAATTTTAGAGGAAGATAATATAATAAATGTATCAATTGACAGAAATCAGTTTAATTGTATTTTTGTCATTAGCGTAACTGTCCTAACTTTCTAACATCTTCTCTTACTTCAAAATTGTCGAAGCTGGGTAATAAAGTTTGTTGTAAATAATACATTAACTACTCTACAATTGAAACTATTACAGTACATAATTTAAGAAATTTATTTAAGTTAGACTAATTACAAATATCATGACAACTAACATATATAAAGTTAAATAATATAAGATCTTCCATTACTGCTTGATGAAATAGACAACATTTCGATTCATAAAAACCTACTAGTTTCAAATATTAGTAAGGAATATTTTGTTCATTTACAGCATACTTTCTTCATGCAAAACGAACAAGCTTCGGAATCTGGTAGCACTGCACAAATTGTACGAAGCTTATTTACCCAAACATCAACGGAGGTGAGTATACTTAAAGATGAAAAAAACAAAACAATAATAATAGAATACTCAATCAAGTGTGGTAAAGTTGGAGTCCTTGCAACTGTTACGTGTTTTTAGATAGTGAAATTGCAACTTATAATTCCATTTCTGTATTACATAAAAGAAGAATGTAACTGCTGCAAACGTTTTTCGGTTCACATATTGTGCTTTTATTCTTACTAAATTTGATTAAGTTACAGCTTTAATTGAATTGCAGTCCAATCAATTGAAATAAATATGTTGGTCTGCTTCATAGTGGTGTTTGTGCCCTATTCACTTCTTGTACCTCATTTTGGTCATCCCTTTTCAATAAGAGTTGGTGATATAAAAAATTGTTTTATATAAAAGTTTCAGATAATATTTAGAAAGTTTACAATAACTTTGAATGAAGCTGTTACTATGTTTACTTTAGGAGTTATGATTTTTTTAGTTTCAATCCATATTTTTTCCAACCCTAGTGCTAAGTGCAGTTTAAAAAAATTAAAACAAACACATTTTTAAATGGAAAATTTACAAGCTTTTTCACGGACTCCATATTGTGCTAACTAAAGGAGTTGATTTTTTGTTTTTCAACTGATATTTTTCCCACCCTTGCGCTAATTGTTATGGTTATAATAAAAGTTTCATACAAAAGATGTTGATAATATTTAGAATGTTTACAATCATTTTATATAGGTTAAATATCTTACCTGCTAACAAAATATTGTTTCGACTTTCTTAGAGATCATAGTTTACAATCCAATATCTTAAAGTTTATAACCTTCTAAGTACTTTTGAGTATTATATCTACTTTTTTGTATAAAAGATTTAAAGTAGAAAAACAATGTTTACGACTTTAGGAACAGGTACATTATTTTTGACAAGAGATACGTTTGAAATCATTTTAGAAACCATGTTATAAGATACCGCATTTATCAACTTTGTGAACCATAATAATTAATTATATTTATTTAAATCCTTTAACTGTTCATATTAATTTGTTGCAATGCCACGCCATTTCGGTGCGTTTTGCAAGCATATTTTCAAAAAATTTGCCAAATATGGTAATTATATCCTAATCTAAAAGTGTCCATAGTTTTTTTTTTTGTAGAGAAAGGTTCAAAGAATTCATATAATATGTCAGTAAAAAATTGATATTGATGTAAAATTTACAAAGTTATTAGCCCAAGAAACAAAAAATGTTATTTAAATGTTGTTAAAATGTGACAACGAAAGTAAAAAGTTCAACTTTAGGTGTACATAAAAAGTAGTGAACATTTTTTTCAAAATGTACAAAAGTTGTATAATTTAGTTCTAAATAGTTCTAATTTAGTTGAAAATATACATCAATTTCAAATTTCTCATTTTGAAAACACCAGTTTTTATGTTCCTACTGCAAGACTGCTAACAAAACTAAGCCTAGTTTGAATAGTGAATTAGGAATATATGCTTTGCCCAAAAATGAAATATTGTTATAACAAAGTGTAGAAAATAAATCAAAGAATTGAACTGTATACTTGTAAATGATTAATGCATCAAAGTATTTGAGTCACAAAATGAGATGAAATAAATAAAACCTCTCGCGCACGAATCCTATAAAAGATACTTTGTGAAAAGCGGTTACAACTGTCACTTCCATAGCGTGAGAAAGACGTGTTTTGAATTTCCCACTTGTCTGTATTTCCCAGGACTGTACGACGAAAACCGTTAGAGTAAATGTCGTTTTCTTTACACGAATTGGAAGATTGAACTTTTCTCTACAAATTGATATAAACATATCTATAAAAATATTTCAAATTGTAAGAGATATCGTGAATGCAAAATGTGCTATTTATTGGTTGAAAACTGTCCAATTGCAAGGGTTTACAGAAAACTTTACATTTTCAAAACTATAATATATATTTCTGTCGAGCGATATTCAGCTTCAGAGAAGTGACAAAGTTGAGTAATTTCAATTTCTTTGTGTTTTCATGCTTTAAAAAAAACTTAAACTTTACAAAAATTTTAAAACGATGATTACATATGTAAATATTCATTTTAGAAAAAATTTGTAAATACAAAAATTAAAGTTTAAATGAATTCCTTTCCAACAGTTTTTGTTTTATTGCGATTAGATGATTTTTAGTGGGTGAAATATTCAATACAGGTTGAGTTGTCACAGACTACTCAATTCACTATTGCGGCGAGCCTAGACCACTCAACTTGAGTGGTCTAATAGTTGTAGGGTTTAAAAATGTTCAGTAATTGAAAAAATCCAACTTTAGGGCTACATAAAAAGCAGTAAAATAATCTAGTTAACTAGATTACAAAACTTTTGTATATTTTGAAAAAATTACTAAAAACTTGACTGCTTTTTACGTAGCCCTAAAGTTGGATTTTTCCATTACTAAACATTTTTTGCTTCCCGAGTTAAAAATGTTCAAAATTTTACATCAATAAATTTTTTAGTTGCATATAATAAGAATTCTTTAGACCCTTTTCTATAATAAAGATATTGACTACTTTTGGATTGGAATATAATTACTATATTTTGAAAAAATGCTAGCAAAATGGCAAAAAATCTGGGCATATTAACACGACCTCTTCCTGGGTTAACATCTGTGATATGATTACTGATTTTTAAATTACATCAAATTAAATATAAATCAAATTTAAGTTGTTAAAAACCAAATCGCATAAATAATTGAAATAATGCTTTATTATTTAAAAAAATTTAACTTGTAACATATAGAAAATAATTTTGACTATTTCTTTACTTTTTCCAGCATCCCTTGTCTGGGCTGGAGCCTTCGGCTTGGCGCCCCCTCCAAGCCGGTGCCCGGGACACGTGCCCCGGCTGTCCCCTCTAGTTCCGGCCCTGCCTATGCTAAAAAATACCATTGCTATTTCAAATTAATAATGTGCTGTTATTTCTGTGGAAATTGTTGTGCATTATAATAACAATTATATAATTACATTTTAAGAAAATGTAGGGAAATCTATGAAAAATAACATATAAAAGATAAATGACTGTATTTCGCTTAAATTTAAATACAACAAATCATATTCGGTACTGTTCTATGGGATAGGTAAAACATTTCTCTGCAGTTATTTTACCATTTTTTACACAATTCCAAAAAATACAGCTTTTATTAAACGTTTTCTTGCAAGGCAAAAAAATTTAAAAATCTGCAATAATCAACGTTTAGAGAATAACACATTCTATACAATTTTTTTGTTATTTTGTATTCTCATAATTTAGATATGTTTTAATATTATAAAGGAACCATACTTAATTATTAAATTCAATTGAGTCCAAATTGATGGCAGTTTAAACGTACTTGCTTGAAAAGTGTATAATTATTAAATTAAATAATTACGGTATTATAAGAATTGTTCGTCGCCATTCCGAATATTGATCACTAATTATTAGATTTATGACTTACCGCCTTCAATAAGCCATTATTGTCGCTAAACGAAAGCCGTTTCGGCTATTCAGCCATTTTCAAGTTTATTTTCAAGTTTCTCTTCGTCATTTATACAAACACTTACATATAGTTCCACAACGATTACACAATAAATAAATAAAAACACACTTACTCGCCCGTATTGCTTAGACTAATTACTCGTGAGCGACTACATACGACAATGTTCTGGGACGCACTCAAGTATGTAGATTTAGATGTACTTGCTTGTCTGTAATAATTATTAAATCAAATTTTTGAGTTGGATTTAGAAATCCAATACCTCTCTCTTTCTACCTCTCTAATAAAAGAAACATTCACAATTAAAATGGATACATTATTATTCTTCATGGTAGATGCCAAGTTGCATTAAGCATGAACAGATGCATAATTGATTGCCGCATTTATTTTAACTTTTGCGTTGGCTATGTTTTTCGGGTCTAGTGGGACGATGAATGAAAAACTATGTAGGTTAGAAATTTTCCGGAAGTTGCTCTATGGTAACATCTGCAATAGGTACTTTCTTTAAAATCTATCTAAAAATATAGAGATTATGTTAAAATTGCCTTGGATTAAATATTTACAGTGCCTTGGATAAATATTCAGATTTATATTTATGCCACTTACTGTCCCACTCAAATAACAATACATTTTTGTTTAACTTTCTTGTAACTTCGAGTTCTCATCCAAACCTGAAATTTTGTCCATTTCAGCTAATTTTTTAACTTAATTGGTTGTTTACTTGTATTACATCTTAATATATCAACTGAAATTAAGCCAAAGACAATTATCAGTCACAATACAGGTAAAAATTTAAGAAATTTAAAAATCAGTACTTGGAAAATATACATCATGAGTCAATCAGAAATGGGTCTTTTATATATATGGTAAAAGAGAAACATACATTAGGAATGCTGCTTAAAGCAAAACTTTCTGCAATAAAGCTAGACTTAAATGATTTTAGAAGATTGATTTGCCTCAATAAATGTCAACAAAGATTATTGATAAAATATTGCAGAAAAGATTACTCAAAATTTACCTTCATGTTTGTTTTATTAAAACTTTTAGGACACACAGATCGGAAGCAGCAGAGAAGAGTTGGACAGTAGAGAAGTAGGTGGGGGAGGAAGTGGTTGGGAGAGAGAAATCCAAGGCGGTGGAGGTTGGGAAAGAGAAGTGCAACGAGCACAGTCTACATCATGTCTTGATTTGGCTGCTTCTCAAGATATTGATAAACTTAGGTAAAACTAGGCTAAGTAAATTTATATATAGTTGAAAAGTTTAAGCCTCTGTGTTTAAAGATTTTTGATTAACACTGGTGTGTAATCTTATGATAATTCAAACCACATTTATTTGTTATGTATAATACTGTTTTGGATTCAATTACATACATTACTTTTAGTTAATTCAAAGAGAGTTATTATTTTTGTTTATATAATGGTTTTCATTGAAAGAATATTAGAGTTATATTCCTAAGTAATGATTTAACTTATTTTTTGAGGAAATATTTTTTAATTTCAGGTTATGGTTTATTAGTGTATTTATATTTCAAAGTTTATGTTTTACAAATTGTTTTGTTTTTAGTAGTTGCACCAAGGGTATTATTGATAACTCTTAAATCACTTCTTAAATCAAAGGATAATGGTAATATTTAATTAATGGATTTAATGGGATTTAATTAAGGTCCATTTTAGTTTAAAACTATTCAAATATTTTTCTTTCTCTTTTATTACATTTTTTGAAAATAATATTGAGTACCTGTACTGCATTTTTCTATTTTATTAATCCTTTGTGTGCCACGATGACGTTCCATAGTCACCATTTGTTCGTGCTAGAAGTTCCACGATTACGATCTTTCGCCACCACATTATTTTGTATTTTATTTATTTTTCATTCGATATATTGTATTTTGGTATTTTAAAATACAGTGTGGAATATCCAATGATATTCAGTGGTGCTTGGAAAAAAAAGTTAATTTTAGCTAACTAAACAAAAGAAAAACAGGTGACATCATATTCAATCGCCGATGCACAAAACCAGCTGTTGTCATTTAAACTCGTAGTTTACAAGTATACCGATTGTCATTGTGTGTGCTATTAACTCGTGACTTTCTTCAGTGTTTTTGCAGTCTATTGCTTGTTTTGTTTGTTTAAGGCTATTATTTTAGTTATTACAGTGTAAAATAATGTCTTGAATCAATATATTGCTCTGAAATGGCGGAAGAAAACATTGCTAAGAAGTAGTGGAGTAGACAGATTACTTTTAGGTTATTTGGACGATGACTCTTTAGCCTCTGAAAATAATTTGGAACATTTATTAGGGGATGATAGTGTTCAATTATATCAGCCAGAAAATTATAGTGACAGTTTAGTGTAGTGAATTAAACTTAGATCAGCCTGCTACATCAGATAAACAAAATAGGCCTAGGCCTACAACAAAATACACTGGCTGGCCTACCTTAGGTAGAAATATAAATCGATATGTGTTTACTAGTAGTTCTACTGAGCCTGAAGATGACACTGATAATGAAATTTGCGAGATCATAAATGAAGAAAGTCCAAATAATTTTAAACATGATTTTTCTTACAATGATACCCTTGAGCAAAACACTGTCCATCTATAGTATACTTCAATTTATTTTTACAGAGGCACTTTTGAACATTTTTCTAATAGAAACAAATCAATATGCTTACCAGACTATTGCAGCATTATCAGACAAAATGTCACTTTGTATTCGTAAGCAAAACTGGATCCCAGTAGAATTCATTGAATCAGGGCGTTTATGAGGGGATTCTCAATATGGGTCTTTTTATAAAACCAACTATTTCTTCTTATTGGTTTACCACAGATTGTCAAGTAACATTTTGGTTCCCAAAAATTTTTACTAGAAACAGATTTCAACTCTTACTTAGTTTTTTCCATATAGTTGACAATAATAGCAAACTTCCAACAGCTAACCAAACAGAATATTATCCTTCTAAAAATTGAAAACCCTTGATTAAACACTATAATAGGCTTTTTAGGTTTTATTAAGCTGGTCGTCCACTAGAGAGGTAGAGAGGCGCGACGCAATGTGGCGCTGTGCTGGAGAGCCTTGTCCACTTAGAGCGCAGCAAGGCGCTGTGCAGTAGCTTTCTCCCCATTTTGATCACCTAACATTCAGTCACGGTTTGACAGTATTCAAAGATAAAACTATTCTCTGCACTTTGATATAATAATATTTCATTTTTGGGCAAAGCATATATTCCTAAATTTCTATTAGGCCTAGTTGTGTTAGCAGTCTTGTAGTAGGAACATAAAAACTGGTGTTTTCAAAATAATAATTTTGAAATTGATATATATTTTTATACAGTTCTATTTAGAACTAAATTATAAAACTTTTTAAAATTTTGAAAAAACAAACAAACATTCTTTACTTCTTTTTGTGTAGGTCTAAAGTTCAACTTTTTCCTTCCGTTACTGGAATTATTTTTTTCTTTAGTTAATAATTTTGTAAATTTGACATCAATCAATTTTTACTAACATATATGAATTCTTTGAATCTTTCTCTACAAAAAAAGCTATGGAACACTTTTTGATTGGTTTGTGATTACTATATTTGGCGAATTTTTGAACATATGCTTGTACACACAACAAAATGGATTGGTATTGCAAAAAAAAAAAAAAAATAGCATGGACAGTTTAAGGGTTTTAATTAACATACATGAACTTGAAACATTACGTTTTTGAAATGAACAACAGATTGGTTGCACTGTTGTATTAATTCAACTAATAATCTGTAACTTTATCGCAAAAAGTTTTCATTTTCCTAAAACTATAAATTTTTCAACACAATTATAACATTTTCTACATTTTGTATGACAATTTGCCATAGTTTTTTCTAAAAGGTGAAATACTTTTTTTGTATAAATATTGTATGCAAGTAGGTAAAATTGTAAGGAATAGAGACAGATAATTTTTTGTTAGTAATGAATCTACAAAATAGATTCACCTTTTAATTGCGACACGTGCAGAAAGACTATGTTCTGGTTGTAGATCAGTTGCCGATATAAGACAGTTTGTTAAGTACGAATGTTGCCGAGTACAGTCGAAGTTATCCGAACCCAACAAATTCCGACCCAGGCCTCGCTGCGCCGCACTACCGACCTTCAACAGTTTTTCATTTATTCGAAAACGGCACCGCACCGCGCTACCTCTCCTAGTGGACAAAGCTTTTATGTTAGAATTTAAATAAATTTTCTAATTTTTCAATTTAAAGAAATTAATTACCAATTTATTGCCAAATGTTTGCTCTAAATAATAAACCATATTAGATTGTTCTAGCTCGTTTAGTTTTTAACTCATATGATTCTAAACAAAGTTATTATTTCGTCGTAAATAAGTTTTGTTCGAGGTCGGTAGTTTCCGACCTAGTGGACGACCAGCTTTATACAGCACACCATATTTTGTCAGTTGATGAACTAATTCTTAATTGGAACAAAAAGTCAAACCGCTATAACACAATACTTAACTAACAAACATCATCATCGTTGGGGGATTAAACTATGAGTTCTATGCGAATCTATATCAAATTACTTTATGTCAATGATCTGTTACAAAGGGAAAAAAGCCAACAATTCTGATGATTAATATCGGCCTGCGTGGAGTGATTGTTTGGTTCGGGTCGGGTAGTGAAATTTCTCATCCGAGCCTGGTTGGATAGTAAACGAAAACTCAAAGCAAGTGATGGTGTTATATTTAGGAAATACAACTTTTTTCTCTGAATTTAGCACTTGTCTCAGAATTCAGAAATATTATATTGTTACTTAATAAGTTATTAGGTTATTAAAATTATAGTCAGCCTAACCAAACTAAATCATTAATTATTAGGCTAATTGAAATATGTTTTCTATTCCTAAAAATACTGATTGCTGATTTCGATTTATTTTCCGTTCGATTTGTATTGGTATTTCTCGCATGATCGCTATGTGTTGCAAAACTCGTAGGCCTAGCAGTACTAGTACCAGCTACACCGATATTTCTAGTGATAAAATTGTCTATTTTAGGAAATCTAAACTACACAGTAAAAAAACAATTGTAAACAACAAAAAAGTTGACCTTATGTGAAATGAACGAAGCTGATGTTCAGTGTTCATTACAACCTCAAGAACACGGAATCATAAAATACAGTCTACTAAACAGATTCATTTTTATGTCTCCAGTTGCAATAGTTTAATAACTAAATATAGTATATTTATAATATTATTATATATATACCTTGTTTCTGTCTTGCAAATTTTTTTGGGGTATTATACTACCCAAAAAAAATGTTCAAAACGGGAACAAGGTATATATATATATGTTACGTTTTTGGTTCGAGGGAATTGCTTTTTAAAAAAAGAACAATTCTATTTGTTACACTTAATTTTATTTACTTTAAAACAATTATAACAAATAACGTACAATATTCATATACACTGATGTGTACGGAGAGAAGCCTCGTCTAACTCTGACAAAACAAAGCTTGTCTCTTCACACAATACAAATGCTGACTAAACTAAGAACCATACAACAGTCATCATTATTACAGTAAAGTGTACAATAATTGTTTACATAACTCCTCCATCCCTATACAAGACATCCGAGGGTGGTTGAGCTGCGGGCGTCCTAGAAGTTGTCCTAAGTAGCTTTTTGAACACCAAGTACAGCAGTCCTCCAATTAGGGTACCATACAGGGCAATGGTCCAAACACTTATGTCGTGGGTGACATCTATCTTTCGATCAATCCTGGAGATGGTGTCTAGGTTGATTTTGTTAAGGTCCAGCTTTTTTGTGTTGACTGAAAACTCGGGGTTTTGGTCCACTTGTAGGTTTAAGTTTGAAGCATCCAGGAATCTAGGGTGTCCTCCAGTTGTTTTGGATGAATGAGAGAGTCTTCGGTCATTGTAGAGAATAGTATTATTCTTAGGATTAATTAAGAATATACCTTGGAGAGTGACTGTGGTTGTTTCCTTTGGATTTACGATTCCTAAAGTCTCTTTGATGGGAAATGTTGCCAAATACTAATTTATTTCTGGAATCCATTTAATAACATTGTCTGTGACTTCCAAAGCAGTGTATTTACAGGTGTCTGCATTGTTGTCTTTAATTATTGAAATTTCACAGTCAATCGTCTGGTGAGACATTAGGTCGAATGAGCAAAAGTACTTTCAATTAGTTTTTCTGTTACACTTGTTGTCCAAACCTAACACTACAGAACTAGAAACTAACATATATTTTACCGTGGGTATAATGGTTACATATTGAGATGCATATTCAGTGGGTACAGAGTGTAATTTGTAAATATTAAACTTTATTTTAATAATAAAGTTTACCTACAATAGGTAAATTCAGAAAATATACAATATTATCTGAATCTAACTTACAGTTAACTTCAATTAAACTTTCTAACTCCCACATGTTTTGCAATTTAGGTTCAATGAGTAGTCTTTCAGTGTAATACTCATAGATTCTCATTATCTCACTATACAACTCTCTGGTTGAGATAACGCTGGGGTGAAGTACACCTAGTTTACAAAACGTTAATGAATTTTCCAAATCAGTTGTTACTTTAAAATGTTTAGCTAAGCAAGTCACAAATTTCTCATGAAAGTCATCTTCAAAATAAATATTATATTTAACATTAGGCACTAGGAATTCCTTTTCCGAAATTTCAACAATTAATCTCATTTTAGAAGTTCCAAATAATTTTATTATTTTAACTTTCTTTGGCTGATAGTTTACTAGCGACAGAAAGATTTGGTTTTTTCCAAAATTCACAGGTTTGTCAGAAATGAGAATTTCCACTAAGGTGTTTCCTTCAAAGTTTGAATGGACGGTCTGGTCGTTCACTTCATTATTCTCTTCCTGATTGACGGCGTCGTTTTCTTCTTCCATATTAAAGTTAACTATCATAGACTGTCATCCTTAACTGTCATCCAGTTCTGAGAAGTAGCATCGCACTAGATCAGCTGTTGGCTTCTGTAATTCGTCATCCACAATATTTTGCGAGTCCGGTGAAGTTTTTTCGGTGACGTTAATTGAATTCTCGATAATGCATCGGCATTTTGGTTCAATTTTCCTTTTTTTATATTTTATTTCGTAATCATATTCTTCCAGCTTTAACCGCCATCTTAAAAGTTTGGAATTCGGTTCTTTAACAGAAAACAACCATTGCAGGGGTTTATGGTCTGAATAAATTTTGAATTTTCTTCAAAATAAATAAGGCCTGAAATGTTTTGTTGCCCATACGATTGCGAGAAGTTCTTTTTCAATTGCAGAGTAGTTGGTCTCACTATTGTTTAAAGTTCGACTAGCAAAAGCAATTGAAAGGTCATTTCCATTTTTATCTTGACTTAAAATCGCTCCGACAGCAAAATTGCTTGCGTCTGTGGTTAGAATGAATTCTTTTTCGAAGTCAG
>JAGFPH010008855.1:39990-51714 GCA_018207615.1 Philaenus spumarius
AGTTTCCATGGGAAAGGCGGTCTTATCAACGCTGTCCGGGTGCATCTCAACTTGATGAAATCCTGAGGCAAGATCCAGGGTGGTAAAATTTTGGGATCTCCCTAATTTGTCCAATATATCAGTTATGTTAGGAAGTGGGAATTTGTCATCAATAGTTTTTGGGTTTAGTCCCCTAAAATCAATTACTAGCCTAAACTTTTGTCTGTTGGAGGCGTCTGGTTTTTTTTTAACAATCCATACAGGTGAATTCCATGGTTAATGTGAGGGTGTGATTATTTTTTGGGCGAGCATTTCTTGAATTTGTTTATCTACTTCCTTACGATAAATTTCTGGGTATCTATAGTTTTTCGTGTAGACAGGGATTTTGTTAGTTGTCCTAATTATGTGCTTGACTTGATTAGTAAATGTCAGGTCATTATTTTCTTGATAGAATATGTCAGAATATTCGAAAATAAATTTTAATATTTCCCGTTTCTCTTCGGCGTTCATGTGATCCGTTCTAATTTGCCTCAGATCTAATTTATTATGCTTGTGATTTAACAAATTAAAATTTGTAGCGTTTACTTGATTATTGTTTATTTGATAGATTTTGAAATCGCTTAGCAGTTCCACGTCTATCGGTTTGATCACTAAACGTCTATCAGATGTCGTATTATTGATTACCGGGCAATAACTTTCTCCATTTTCGATTTTTACTAAGCACTGTGGTATTTCTATTCTGTCTTGTTGCCTATAGGGTAATATTCCCTCTCCATTGCGCATATTAAGTATTTTTATTTTTAACGTTTGTTTAGTACGTGCTTTAATCATATAGCATGTGGTATTATTTTCGCCAAAACTTGTATTATTATTATTATTTTTGTTTGGTTCCTCTGTGTTAAAGTAATGTATAGTTATCTTCTTGTCACAAAATATTAATTTATTGTTTACAAAATCCAAATCAATTCCCAATTCTCTTATGTTATCGAGTCCAAGTAATAGGTCAAAGTCCTTATGAAAATCAAATAAATAGAATTTTGCTATTTTCTTTCCTAAAATGGGTAGTCTGCAGCTAAACTTTTCTTTTGACACTCCGTGTGCTGTGCTTACTACGAACGGTTCTTGTTCTAGTGTATTTTTGAAAATATTAAATCCAATCGATTTTTTAATAAACAATCTAGTGCTTCCGTTGTCAATCAATATTTTTAGGTTAGTTTTAGGATCGTAAACATAAGGTAAATCATTTGTGTCATTTTCTATGTGCATTATGGGAAATTTCTTTTTACTGTCGTAAGTCCTAAAAAATGGTTCTGTGTGTTTTCATAATCTGATGGGAATCCGCATGCATTGTCTTCCTCAGTAAAGTTATTTACAGCATTGTGTTCGTCTTGGGTTTCTTCCGCGAAGTTACAACTAATTCCAGTCTGTTCCGATAGCGAAATGTGCGGCATTTGTTCGGTGATCTGGTACATCGAATCACTTTCCGTTTCTTCAACGACCGGCTTTCCAGTAATTTGATATAATTTATTTTGTCTGATTGGGTTTCCGGTTTGACGTGTTGATATGCTCATTGGTGTGGGTTGATAAACTTGATTCGTTTTAGGTGCTGTGTTGTTGTGTACATAGTTTTGTCTGTTAAATTGATTTGGGATTGTTTTGGGGGATTTGTTTATAATAATTCTGAAATGGTTGATTATTAGTCGCAGGTTTGCGAATTGGTAAATGCTGTGATTTAGTTGGTGCATTTTGCCGATTAGTTTGAAAGAGTTTATTATTTTTGAATTGGAAATCGTTAGTCAGCATATTAAGCGCTTCATTAAGCGTGTTAGGATTTTTTGTCCGCATTAAGGACCCTAACGGTTCCTGAAGTCCCCTTAACAGTACTCGTAGTGCTAGTTTTTGGGTGTAAGTACATAGAATATCTTTAGCAGCTGGTTCCTTGTTAATGAAGAAAGCTATTTGCAAATTCAACAATTTCTGAATTCTTTCGTAAAAAGTGAAGGGCGATTCGTTACTTTCCTGTCTTAATTCTGCCATTTCTAAATTTAAGGTAAAACAATCCCTCCTATCTGAATAATTAGTCAAAAGTGTATTTTTAACATCTTCCCCAGCATAGGTGTTGGAGCTCACTACAATATCTAAGGCTTGTCCTTTTAATTTAGAAAGTATAGAAGAAAACAAAAATTTGTTTTGAAAATCCTCTGGGTTCTGGACTACAAAGAATTTGTTCACTATTTTATCACAAATTGAAATAAACCTGTTGAGCATAGCAGGCTCACCATTGTACTCTGGAATCATGTCCAAGTACTCTTTATTAATATAGGAGTAGTCATTGTAATTAATTATTATCTACTCAACTTATTTGAAAAATTAAAAATCGAGATATGAATTAATATACTACAAGAAAATATGTAACACTTACGTCCATGTCACAGAGAAAATAATAAAGTAAGAAATGAGACAGCTGTTTCCTATAGTGACTAAAGGAACAGAGATTTGGTCTAAATGAATAATGACGCAATACTAAATAATATTAATCATTTTAATTTTCATATAATTACATTTCTTAATGACGCAAAGTAATTACAGTAGAATCATTCTTTCTTTTATAAACAAATAATAAAACATAAAAGCAGACTGTAAAAGTAGGTAATGTAAAAGCAGACTTAAAAAACATATTAATATATGATCGTGTGTAAAATGTGAGAATTATATAAAAACTTTATTTCAATGAGTAGTGCGTTATAAACGAACAATGTGAAGCGGTATTTAAGACTATAAACAGTTCGATAAATAAATAAATAAAAAAGAATATAACAACAGTACATAGCACAATTTAATATGAATCGAAAACTTGGTATGATAGTGTGTACAGTGATCATGGAAGCAATTGGAGAAGAGAGAGAGGATCAATCTGTGTATGTGAGGGAGCACAGATGTCAAAAGATACAGAACGTAATGAAACGTACTGGTTTTTCACTGGGACGAATTAGAACGTATTACAAGCAGCGTCTTCTATCAAGATGGCGTAACGAACTGTACATGTAACTGGACAGAGGTGGTGGAAAGTTCGTCGTAAAATGTTATATTTTCTTTAAAATCGTAACAAATGTTGCATTAAAATGGAGTAGAAGTGCTTGAAAGTTGGTGAGAACTTAGAAAGTAAAATCTGTTGTGTACTTTTCTTGGAAAGTGAAATTATAAAAAAGCCGCCATGTGACCGGACTAACGCGATGGAAGTGAGCTAGCTATATCAAATAGAATCAGTGCAAACCTAGGTACAATTACAAAAACAACTGGTATCGTGAGTAAAAATGGCCATTAATTTTAATTTTAGAAGTCTGCATTTTAGAGTTTTACAATTTTTTGAGAAATAACTTAGCTTCAATTTTCTTAGCTATTGCGTCATACTATAGGTGGACTAGGGCCTAATTGTAACTTGTACATATTTATATATAAATGATTTGTTGTTTGTTTTTTGTAGTCTTGATGTATTTCATTGTAAATCAGCATTCTTTAATTATGTCAGAGTAAACGAATAGTTGCTGCCACAATGCCTTGAATTTCTTTCTGTAGCCACGAATATCCATTTAGCCACTACTTTAATTAGCCAGGTTCCCACCCCTAAGAAGATAGAATTAATTAACAAGTATTTTTCAGTGATTAGTAAGTATAAGTAAACATATGCAAACAGAGCATAAGTGAGGTTATATGTGGATTATCGCAAATTATCATGATTATTATTTTTTTATTATTAAGATTATGGGAGTCAAGTGAAGGTGATTTTTAAGGTGAATTCAAGTAAGGTGCATTTAGGTAAGGGGAAACATAGTAAGGTGAGTTGAAGTAAGGTGAAATATTTGATATTGTTCTACGTTGAAGTTGGAAGAAAGATGTTATGGAGAGTTAAGGTGGGTGATGATTTATTATTGAAGTGAGGCAATAGGCCTAGGAGGTGCATAAGCAATTTTAAGTAGTAGATGAGCGACGATTTTTGTTTTTAAGGTAAATAGGTAAAGGAGGTGTTGAAGAGATATTAATGGTTATTAGATAATCCACATATAGCATTTTTATTTTGATTTAAAACATATTTTTTTTTATTTTCGAACTTTTTACCGAACCCCATTTTTTTTTAACACAGTATTACTTATTATTATTTTATTATTTTTTGTAACCATAAGTTACAAATATAATATACAAATGAGATATTTAACTAGCATATTATATAAAATAATTTTCAAAATTATGTAAATATTACTTTCGTTCTTAATATTATAGATTATTTTAATATTTGTACAGGATTTACTTACAGTGAAATCCAAAATACTTTGCTCATTATGTACGGCGTAACACTGCACTTATTTTGCACTGCACTATTTAACACAATACACAAAACTTTTTCCTTCTTCGTTGTTCGTTATAGATATTCACTCTATGATTGATCGATTTTCGTAGATATTCACTCTGCAACCGAGTTGGTTCCTCAATTAACCGTTAAAACCGACGGATGTTATATTCGTCAACTTCCTCAAGGTGTCCTACCGACTGCGCCAGTTACGTTTTTGGTTCGAGGGAATTGCTTTTTAAAAAAAGAACAATTCTATTCGTTACACTTAATTTTATTTACTTTAAAACAATTATAACAATTAACGTACAATATTCATATACACTGATGTGTACGGAGAGAAGCCTCGTCTAACTCTGACAAAACAAAGCTTGTCTCTTCACACAATAGAAATGCTGACTAAACTAAGAACCATACAACAGTCATCATTATTACAGTAAAGTGTACAATAATTGTTTACATAACTTATATATATATGTAATAATATTATAAATATACTATATTTAGTTACTAAACATAGTAAAACAAAAGTGAACTGTTATGACTAAAGACCTTTGCGCCGAAAACTTTTATGCCGATCGGGTATCCGTTCATCAGTCTACATTAAAGTTGACATTTCGGCTTTGCATTTCATTTCTGATAACATGCTTGTAAGCAAGTCGAAATGTTGGCCTTAGTTTAGAAAGCCAAAAGAATATAATATCGCAGTAACAGTTTTGCCAGAGAAATCATATCGAAGAAAAAGTTCTCTCGTAAAAATTTGTGGAAATTATCGGTTAGTCAATTCCCATATAACGAATTATACAACATAGATAATAGTACGCTGGACTGGTAGGCATACGCACGGATTATGCAAGACGATATTATTATAGTCATGTCGCATGTAAAACACAAGACCTGTCTTCACTCTTTAGGTTTTTTACTTTTTCATCAGAATAATTGTGTTTTGTATGTGACTTGACGTTAACAACAAATGTCTAGCTGTTTTAACCAACGTGACGATTTTATTCCATATTTGTTCCATTTGTCGAGTCGAGATCGTTTGTTGTGATTATAATATGAATGAACAAGGTTGGATAATTCTAAGTTTCAATTGTTGACACATTGTCTTTATATGTTATTTTGAAATATGTAACGAAGGTGACGTTTCAAAAGACTTTATTAGCTTTATTGGCCCCACGTTGGGAAAACCAATTTGTAGCGAAGTAGGTTTGTTTCAAAAGTTTATTAATGTTAATGTATGAAGAAAATGTGTATCCCGACTAGCCAAAGTTTTTAAAATAAAAATATAAAAAAATTACCTGTTAATTATTAAAAATTAAATAGAATGTGTTTATTTTTATAAACTGATAGTTATTATTTATAAAAATGTAATTATATTTCAATTAAAAGCTCAAATAAAATTATTTAAATTCATAACCTCAAAATGTACTTTATTATTTAAAAACAATCCTCTAAAACACATGCTATATATTCAACTTCTATCTTTCAAAGAATCACCTGTAACATACTGACCCAGTCACCAACTGAGCTGTACCGTAGACCATACGACTGTGACGTCATCCAGTCCACGATTCATCCCGCAGAAACCTATCAGAGTACTGTTACACGTGGTTAGCCAATATTATTCCTTATAAAAAATTATTAAATTTAGTATTTTGTAGGTTCGATCACTTTCAAAGTACTTTGGGAATTGAACTTTGGATGTAAAACAAAAGAAATCGACTCACATGTTGACTGACTATACAATTTTAATTGAAATATTAATAAACATATTAAATCGTAACAACATTAAAATTCACTATTTTAATTTTCTGAATAAAATAAAAATATTGAAGAAGAGCTGACAGTATAAAAAATTTAAATATGCTTATATCTAATACTTGCAAGATTTTTTCAATGCGCATTTCGGTTATCATCTCTAGAACGTCGCTCTTGTTTACAGTTCCTGGTTTTATTTTAAAACTGTCACTTTTATAAATTTCGATGACTCTCCAAATTAATTAAAACGCAGTCTTACTTAACTCACACTATGATTTTTAACATCCTTCAATATCAAAAACATACAACGTTTTCTCTGTATCTTCAACACAGACTAGGGCTCAGACCAATTTTTAACTTTACTCATAGAAAATCTATTTTTTCTACCAAAATTCACTACATCGACGAATATCAGTACACCGACTGATATTTAAACTATGTCAAGTCAACTTGTAACTCAATTTATACTATTAAAATACACCTCTCCATCTTTTACATGTACTGCTACCTTCTGAGCCTAATGAAGAACTGAACTTGCCATGTGCTTTTCAAGCGCTCCAAACATAGCTACTTCCGTTTCTATTCTGTTCTGGAACTCTGTCGAACTTTCCAAAACATTTGATCTAATGATTTGTGCCCCAATTGTACATCCTGTTGGTTTCAATCCGTGAACCTTTTAAACTTTTAACCCTAAAAGTGGCATCGTTAAAGCAAAAATTGAAAAGCCCGTTTATAGCGTTTTGCAAACATATTTTTAAAAATTCGCCAAAAATAGTAAATGAACCCAAATCCAAAAGTGTTCAGTAGCTCTTTTGTAGACGAAACTTCAAAGAATTCAAATATGCCACTAAAAATTTGTTTCTTTTGAAATTGTAAAAGTTATTAGCTCAAGAAACAAAAAATGTTCAGTAACGAAAGGAAAAAGTTCAAATTTAGGCCTACATAACAAGTAGTAAACATTTTTTTTGTATTTTTTCCGTAAGCGTAAAAAAGTTTTGTAATTTAGTTCTAAATAGAACTATAAAAACATTTATCAATATCAAATTTCTTATTTTGAAGAAAACAGTTTTTATGTTCCAAATACACGACTGCTAACAAAATTAGGCCTAGATTGAAATGTAATTTACTAATATATGCTTTGCCCAAAAATGAAATATTATTATAACAAAGTGTAGAGAATAAATCAAAGAAAAGAGTGGTATAATTGTCTTTCCTTAGTTCACAAAAGTGTTTGAGTTATCTTTATTTGAATCACAAAATGACATGAATCTAATGACATTTTGCCGTCGGTAAAAGGTCTTACAAGAAGGGTGCGTTGAATTACGTGGGAACGAGACGGAGCAGTCGGCCACACCAGATCGCTCTAATCATGTACTTTTCACTACTGTCTAGACAAACAAAAACTGGTTTATTCTATTTCAATTCTGTAACACATGTGCACACTGACACGAGAAAAAATAAATTATAAATCATACTTAATGACATTGACAAAGGCAGTGTAAAGGAATTTGATTGATAATGGACAATCTTGATTTATTACGCAAACGATGACTTAATTTCTTGTCACATATATATGTATTTTGCATAATAATTCTTGTTTTTTTATCTAAATAATGCAATTTGAATTTGTAATTTTGATTTTTGATGTGTGTATTTTATGATTTCATTTTGATGTTTATATTTGATTGTTTAAGTTTGATTTTGATGGCAGTAAAGAATGATTGTATGTTTTGAAAATTATTAATGATGTTGAAATTGTAATATTTCATGTTTTAATTCTCGTTTCAGGGTCACATTGTTGTTTTGATTTTTCATGAAGAGAGATTTGGGAAATATCTCTCATGAAAAAGGGGATTTTGTAACACATGTGCACGCTGACACGAGAATTATAAAAAGGGCGTATAGGAAAATTTCATCTAAAGATTCAAATGTAAAGAGATAGGCATATAGTGTATTTTTGTTATAGTTAACTTGGTCAAGTACCTATGTAGAATTGTATTTCATAGGATAGGAGAGAGAGAGAGAGTAGAGAAATTAAAGAAAAATAACTAAATATATAAACAAAAAATAATTTAATGTTAAATAATAAAAAGGGTAATATTTTAATTATAAAGTAAACAATAATTTTTTATAAAGCAAATTCGAACTTTTTAGAAGAATTAAAAAATGAAAATTTGACCTATGGTGAGAATTCAAACAAGTGGCTAATCATAATAAATAAAATAGACACTATGAGACATTGATATAAAATAAAAGTTTATATGTTAATATAAACAATTAATACAATGAAAAGTGAGTTAAAAAACAATTACATCGAAAATAATACTTGCAATTATTTGAAAGACAATAATATCAAAAGCACATAATAAAAAATAGTTACATGCACACATGGATTAGGAAGTATGCAATGACAGCATCGACGATCAGGTTGGTTCCTTCTGTAGAAAAGCGTCAGTAACGTAGCCAAAACGTTAAACAGTCTCTGTTAGTTGGTTGGATTGATCAGTCGTACGGCTGTATGTCCTAAACATCAAAAATGAGTTTTTGACCAAAAGTATGTCGTTTGTCTACTAAAATGAGTTTTATAATTGTGGCCTGAGGGCAAGTGAATGTGGTACAAAAGTTTTTCGTCGAAAATTTCATTGATTTTTAAAGTTATACAAGGATACAACTCTTCGACCATGTGCTCTGCGAAGTGCGAAGTGTGTTAAATTTTATTGAGCTCATCATCAATAAACAGTGATCAAGCAAGTATTATAAAAAAAAATATACTTAAATAAAAGCAACGTAAAATAGATAAAAACAATTTGGACCTTTTGCTAGAAAATCAATGATTTTTTTTAGAAATTTACATTAGTTTAGGCTTGGACAGACGTTTTTATTTTAATTTTTATTAAATTTAAATTATAATTTAAACGGCCTCTCTCTCAGATAGGATATTTTAAAATTAATTTAAAGTATAATATGTCTGTTGTATTGTTTCTGTGTAATGTGAATGAAAGTTAAATGATGCGTAGTTAAAGTTTTTTAGAGTTTGCCATCATATGTCTTAGTTTTCATTTATTTGCCTCGGTCATGCTGTGAGTACTAGAATAGCCAGACAAAACCCGACCCCTGAAAAAATTTGGAAAAAGTGAAATTTAACAAAAAATAGTTCAAAGCCTTAAACAAAAGAATGACGTCATACCTAAATTGCGCGATTAACGTAAGAAAAGCGCGAATCTTGAACATCTGAGGTGAATCATAGAATGAGGGAGAGATTGTAGAATACGTAATAGGATTGTGTGACGTCAGAAAGGCGGAACTTCGATCATATGTGTAAACATTGGTATAACCTCAAAGGTAAACAAACTTTTGAGGTTAGAGTTAAATATTTTTGGAAAGTTTGTAAAATAGTGACATCTGATTGGAAGGCACCATTAGAAAGATAAAATCTTGACGAATCCAATGGTAGCTTTATAATCTCGATATAAATACTTCTATAGGTGGGCTTGAACGTTAAAAGTGGGAAATAACAGTACAATTGTATGCAGATTCGCGCGTAGTAATAG
This sequence comes from Philaenus spumarius, assembly GCA_018207615.1. Classification (NCBI taxonomy): domain Eukaryota; kingdom Metazoa; phylum Arthropoda; class Insecta; order Hemiptera; family Aphrophoridae; genus Philaenus; species Philaenus spumarius. The sequence continues at coordinate 49,627 of JAGFPH010008855.1, forward strand.
CTGTAGCCCGATATGCATATTTTAAAACGATGATTACTTATGTAAATATACATTTTATAAAAAAGTTGTAAGTACCAAAATTACAGTTTAATTCATTTCCTTTCTAATGGTGCCAGTTTTATTACAATCGGATGATTTTAAGTGGATTAAATTATCGATTATGCAAATATATGCAAATTCTCGCTAAGGTTTGAGCGGGTTGCATTTGCGCCCGAGAGGCTGCAGTCTGCCACTTTGAGGGTTAAATATTATCTTTATAATTTCTTTTAAATTTTACAATCATACTTTTAACTTAAAACTTAAATCTGTCTGCTTTACAAATGTCTGCTTTGTTTTTAAATATTATTTTAATTGATTTATTTCTTTGTGATGACCATTGATTATAAACAATAAAAATAATAATAATGCTGCTATTTTAATTCGTACGAATTCGAAGAACTGCATATGTTACAAATAACTTTTATCGACTCATTTTTGCTTTTTACCTATAAGGAAATTTCATTATTCATTTTAATTTCTCACTACCCAAATTTATTGGGTACTGAATTCCTCTCTACCCGAATTTATAGGTACAGCTAAAATACGTGACCGCATTTTAACGTTTATTTCGGACCCGCCCGATCCTCGGGTAGTGAAAAATCTCACCCGAAACCCGGAAATTCTGGTACTAGCAGATCCCAAGAAATTAATAAATAATATATGGAGTTGTTACAGCTCTTCTACTTGCATTATTTGAACAAGGTCTTTCGTGTGTCAACTGTAATTTTTTTACCAGTCCGCCTCTTGTAAATAAACTTTCATAACCTTCATAACCTTTTTCACTGGAACCATTAGAAAAAACGAAAAAGGTTTACCTGATGGAGTTAAGCAAAAGTTACAAGTGGAGAAAAAAATTATTACAAACAGGGCAAGATAGTGGCACTTGGCTATAGACAAGAAAGTCACAGAAGAAACCTGTAATATTATTGTCGTCTAAAGCAGAAATTAAAGATGTTGAAGATGTTAAAAGAAGACATGGTCGAGTTACAAGTGAAAGAAAGTCATCTCTAATTGTTGACTAGAACAAACACATGGGTTGCATAGACACATTTGACATGATGAGTTGTACTCTTATCTTGACGCATGACGAACTGTTGAATACTGGAAGAAGGTAGCATTTAATCTCTTTGCCAGAATGGTAATACATTCTTAAATAATATATAAGGAAAATTGCATTAGCCATAACAAAAAGCCTCTATCTAGATATCATTTTGTTGTTGATATCATAACATCTATCGCTATAGAGTGGACTAGTTATCGACAGAATATGCAACTGGAAGGAGGTGATAGCAATCAAAGAACTGATATAGAGAAATTACCTTGATAAAAGGAAAAAAACATGTTTTGTTTGTACAAAGAGGGTGCCTGCTTTTAAAACAAATAGAAGAGATCAAGAACTGTATGTGTTGTCTGTAAATAAGGCTGTCATGGGCCTTGTTTCCTGAATTACAAGTGAAAATAAAGTACTTTTAAGTTTTCAGTGTATATATTGTAAATAAGATGTGTAAGGTATTATAAACTGCAAATATTTATGTATACTTCACAGGCTTCTAAAATTCATTGTGGTAAGCAGATTGATGCTATATATATCCTAAATTTAGGTGTTATTCTTTAACGCGCAGCTAGCGCCTTTAAACACAAATATACAAACACATGCTTAGATGATTCCATACTTTACGAAACTTCCAATAGAGTGCAGAGTGATTGATGTTCTTTGAATATGTTTAAACGAAATAAAAAATATACACAATGTCTTTGACGCCTTATTGGTCTGTGTTCTGTCGCCAGAGCAATTGAGTCTACCATCGCAAGTGTTCTCAGCGTGGCTTGCGCCTATCTGTTTCACACAGTTTTACTTGTTTGTTTGTACTGATAGCTGACTGATATTCATTCCGAAGTTTTAGTTTTGGATAAGTTCTTGTTTTTCTTAGTTTAGTATGTAATTATTTTATTTTTAGGCAACAATAAGTATTGCTTTATGTATTTAGTTTTTGACTAATTGTAAAGTTTAGTTTTAATTTTGTTCAATTCTTAAAAAATATTTAAAAC
>JAGFPH010008856.1:0-16857 GCA_018207615.1 Philaenus spumarius
GGCACTTTTATGGTATTTTACGTTTTGTTAGATTTTGTGAGAACCACACGGGCTCATGGGCGGATCCAGCCGGTTTTCAAGGAGGGGGCCGTCTCCTATCAGGGGGGGGGGGTGTGAGAATAATTTTTTGGAGTACAGTGCTTGAAAACGTATTTTTAGACTGTTTCACGATCACCTATTTTGAATAGGAATTAAGGATTAATATGCTTTACCCAAAAATAAAGTTTTATTGTAACAAATTGTAGTGAATAAACCATAGAATTGAACTGTATACTTGAACATTTTAAATAGATTTATTCTAAAAACTTATTTCACTAAATTACAACACTAAACAAAATTCTCACGAACGTATAGTATACAGAGTGGAACAAAGTTAGTGTTAAAAACTTCGGGAAATGGTTCTATGGGTAAAAATAAATAGAAAATCCAGTATAATATTTTTCGAAAAACGCTTCATTTTCCAAATATCCGCCATTTTCTTTCTTTTACTAAATAATTAATATCTAGATAACGGTTTAACCGATTGAGTTCAAACTTTGCATGAAGTTTAACCTAACAATGATCTATTTTAGGAAAAATATGAGCGATTATATCCAATCATGCGCTTTAAAATGGAGGCTGTTTGAAAATGTCAGACCTAAATTACTCAAAAACCGTACATTTTAACAAAAAAGTCAAGGTACCTTTTTTGTAGCCCTTTTAATTCCCTATTTGATGATTTAACTTTCAAAACAATCGGATGAAGAATAATAGTTAAGTTAAAGATAATGACAGCAAATGTATATACAATATTGTAGTATTTACTGTGTTGGTATAGGATGTCAGGTTGAATAAATCAATTATTACACATAACTTAGCTTTATCCTTCATTCGATTGTTTTAACAGTTACACCAACCGATAGGGAATCAAAAGGGCTACAAAAAAGTGTCTTGACATTTTTTGTTAAAATGTACGGGTTTTGAATAATTTAGGTTTGAAATATTCAAACAGCCGCCATTGGATATGCATGATAGAATATAATCGCTTATTTTTCTTAAAATAGATCATTGTTAGGTTAAACTTCATTCCAAGTTTGAACCCAATCGGTTAAACTGTTCTCTAGATATTAATTATTTAGTAAAAGAAACAAAATGGCAGATATTTGAAAAATGACTGGTTTTAAAAAAAATATTATTCTTGATTTTCTATGTATTTTGAACCATAAAACCATTTCCCAAAGTTTTTAACACTAACTTTGTTCCACCCTGTATAGTTCCAGCCAGACAGGAAAAGGTAGCGGCTAACGCGCATAGGGCGTTGAAAATGTACATATTTTACGGAAATATCCGAATAGTTCGGAACGCTAAACCAGGTTTTCCTTACATTAAACGAAAATATAGAACTTGCACTTCAAATCGATATAAAAATTACTATACGAATACTGCATATAGATTTGTAATAGATTCATCGATGGCACAATGTGCTTTCTCATTTTTTTGAAAACTATCCAATGGCAAGGATTTACTGACAAATTCATATCTAAGAAACAATAGGAGTGACGAATCAATAGAAGATAGTGGTAGAAAGTTAAAATCTTGACAAATCCAGTGGTGTCCTTATTTTTTTCTCAAAACAAGTCTGTCTAACGATTATGTGCCTTTAAAAAGTGACGAGTTTGAGTCATTTTCTTATGCTTTCTAGCGCGGTATCAATATTGATTTAGGCAACTACAATTTTACAACGACGATTACATATGTAAATATACTTTATAGAAGAAATTTGTAAATACAAAAATTGAAGTTTAAAACATTTTCTTTCCAATGGTTTTTGTTTTGTTGAGATTTGATAATATTTAGTGGGTGAAATATTCGATACAAAATGTGTTCTCTGACACTACTCAGTTGAGCAGTCTGCCACTTAGACGATTAAACAAAAATATAATAACCCAAAGGGGGGGCTGCAGCCCCCACAGCCCCCCCCCCCTCTGGATCCGCCAATGTACGGGCTATAATGTCGTTTAAAAAAACAAAATGTGCAGAATAATCTTCTGTTTAATTTATTTTGTTAGATAAAACCCTAAAAACGTTTCACTCTAGTACGAAAAACTCTCTGATCTAAAATGCGGCTGTTAAAGCTACTTGCGAACAGAGTGCGAACATAAATATATATAATTTTTAATGAACTCCTAAAACCTGTTCTGAGAGCCACTATCGGTGGTCATTAACCATCCCCGATCTTAGGTCTCACTATAAGAGTCATTGCAATAGCTCATCTTTCCTTTGGAAATTCGCTAATAAAGTCACGGGAAATAGTAGGTTACTAGTATTTTACGCTTATTTTAAAAGTTTTAACATACACAAAAGTTAAACGTATTTCTAAGATTACAAGGACATTTACTCTAATACAAACAAATACATAGTAAACCAGTCTGTCTAAACAACCCTAATATACTCTACCTAGGTTCTTCTAGAACCCGCCCTTTTCCAATCGTTCTAAATATACGAGAAGACGCTCAAGAAGGTTTTACCAAATTACTTTAAGCCCGGTCGGAAGAAATCCGACGTTAAAGTCTCACATAAGGTTGACTAGATTTCGGGCGCAGGTGTGGAAGTGGCTTCCCTAATGCGATGGCCTCCGTTTGCTTAGGCGCTCCGTAAATAAAACATGAGACCCTAGCGACCTCAATCGATACCCGGCTTTGCGTCAACCTTCTTCTGGTTCACTTCGCTTCGCTCGCGGTTCATTTACTTCTGCTGGCTTTGATTAGAATAATTATTGGGAATTTATTGCCGTATTCAACAAATGTTAATAAAACGTTCGAACCGAGTTCCGTCCATATTTAATACAGATTTCCGAATTTGTTAATGACTTACCAAAGTAAACCTATAATATAAAATCAATAAGACCAGTAACCTACCAAACCTACCAGTTTGAATTATGATGAAACGCTACAAATTATAAAATCGCTTATTGTAAGAAAACCGTAAAAGATGGCTGTATTCTAGCGTGGACTTTTACGTTGTAAAAAAAGTTATTTATACTCACGTCACACGATCCTTAATTAGTTTTTCTTTTAAAGTATTGCAATTTCGGACCCTATTTGTCCATCATCCGGTTATATAAGGGGTCGCCGGAATACTAGCCCCCGGAAAACTACCCCCCCAAGCAGGTTCCTACGTAATTTTGACGTCAGAGATCGGGGGGGGGGGGGGGGGGGGGCAGTTTTCCAGTCACGCACACTCAAGTTTCGATATAATTAGAATAAAAAAAAACTAGAGGACTAACCTAAACTGTTTAGTCACAGTATGTTGCCGATAACAGTATAATTGTAGGAACCTGCTTGGTGGGGGGTAGTTTTCCGGGGGGTAGTATTCCGCATCCCCTATATAAGGATACAGATATAAAACATAACACACAATTCGCTCCACTTGGAGGTCGACATAATTGAACAAGTCGACATAAACCAATCTCATTTAGTACCCACCAGCCAGACTGAACTCATTCAAGTCTATATTCGCGTTTATAATGGTGCGCTTATGAACTCTTACGACCTCCAAGTCAAGTGAATTGTGTGTTTCATGTGTTATGTTTTGTATCTGTGATTTTGATATAATCTGATGATGGTCAAAAAAAAGATCCGAAATTGAAACAGTTTATGATATAATAATTATAAAACTGATCCGTGGGCTACATTGACTAAATTAATATTTTGCTTTATTTTTAACAGTAACGATAGCGACAAAAGAAATTTTCAACCCGGTAAAAACACAAACCCAAAGCAAATGAATATCAACTAAATAACATTTATTGCACAGTAACAGTTTCATTAAATTTTATATGTACATGGAGTTAACAACTCCTTAAATATGATAGACAGGTAAGTAAATATTGAGCTTGACTTGTGAGAAGATATTCCCAAATTGTTCGTTGAAACCCTAAAACATAGGCCTATAAACTTAATTTTGGAAATTTGCTAAACTCATGGCAGCGATTCAGCTGCGTGGTCGAATTATTTTTGTTTACATAGATATAGAATTTTGTATAAGTACTAATTCATTATTTACAATCATTTTACGATATTTGTTAATATAAAAAAGATTCCCAAGCATCTATTGTGTTATGCCAGGTTTCCAGCAAACAGATAAACAAGAAACACAAACAAAAACTGTTTTTTTTTTAACTTGTAAAACCAATTTTTGTTTGAAACAGTGTTTTAGTAAACAAAACACTTTCCCATTTTGAGTCGGTCGATCAGAAGAAAACAAGTTTTTTTTTTTAAAACAGAACTGTTTTTAAAACTGTCCAATTGGTGGAAAGCTGGTTTTAGGTTTTACTTTCTCACTATACTATAGTATAGAGAAAGTATAGTGATCGCAAAAAAAATCGATGTTGAGACTTTTGTGGAAATATCCGTTTTGGGACCCCCTGAGTCCAAAAAAGTGGTTTTAACAAAATGTCTGTCTGTATGTCTGTATGTATGTCTGTATGTCTGTATGTATACAAAGCTTGAGAGAAAACTATTTAATCGATTTCAACCAAATTTGCACCAGACATGTCAAGTAGGCCTGTATAGATGCACGAAAAAGGGTTTTGAACAATTTTGAAAAACAACCCCCATTTCGGCAAAAAAACCCCGAAAATTCAGTTATTTTTTTTATAAAAAAACGGCTCTAACGATTTTGATAAAATTTTGCATATTTGTAGCCTTTAATGTGCCCTACCAAATGCAAAAACCCGCACCTTCTTATTATTCTCCTTTAGCTAATAATAATAATAACAACTGATTTTTGGGGTTTTTTGGCCATAACAGGTTTTTTTTCCAAAATTTTTAAAACCTTTTTTCGTGCATCTATAAAGACCTAATTGACGTGTTTGGTGCAAATTTGTTCGAAATCGATGGAATAGTTTTCTCTCTTAAATAATAATAATATTTATTAGTTAATCTCCAACTTTAATAAAAGTATATAAAGCTAGAGAGAAAACTATTTGATCGATTTCAACCAAATTTGCACCAGACATGTCCCATTAGGCCTGTATAGATGCACGAAAAACGGTTTTGAAAATTTTTGAATAACAACCCCCTTTTTGGCCGAAAAACCCCCCAAAAAACAGTTATTATTTTTTTATAAAAAAATGGCTCTAACGATTTTGATAAAATTTTGCATATTTGTAGCCTTTAATGTGCCCTACCATATGCAAAAACCCGCATGTTTCTAAAAATTCTCGTTTAGCTAATAATAATAATAATAACAACTGATTTTTGGGGTTTTTTGGCCATAACGGGTTTTTTTTTCAAAATTTTTAAAACCTTTTTTCGTGCATCTATAAAGACCTAATTGACGTGTTTGGTGCAAAATTTGTTCGATATCGATCGAATAGTTTTCTCTCTAGATAATAATAATAATATTTATTAGTTAATGTCCAACTTAAATAAAAAATCATCTCTCCTACCCCACCTTACAAGTCACAGTGAATCTGTTTAATAATTTAAATATGCTTGTGAGAAAGTATGTGCCAGTTCCTGGTACCGTTTATTTTTTACATTTTTCGACAATTTTTAGAGTTTTCTATGTATAAATTATGATTTTCATCTAAACTATACTTAGCCATAGCAGATTTACCTGGCCTATTGTACTTTAAATGAGAAAGTTTTTTTAGTTCTCTTCTACATGCTTCTTTTGGTTTGACCAATGTATTTCTTCGGACACATTTCACAGTTTAAACAATAAATTCCAGATTTGTCCTGTTATTAAAATTAATATTTTTATAAACTTTAGAAACACTTTTTCTTTTTCTACACGCCATTAGAAACCAAATATCGTCCGATAATAACCTGACATTATTCAAGAAAAGGATTAATCTAGAATGTATTCTACAAACTGTGAAATGTATCCCAAGACGGTTAGTTATAGTTTGTTTATTGTAGCTCGTGTATCACTAAAGATGGCGGTTTTGTCGTTGAAACGCGTTTGAGTTAATAAACGTATTAGTTGTGAAATTCTGTGCTCAAGTCTTATTCTATCAATGATAGGCAGGGGCTAACATTATTTAGCAATGTTACGAACAAAATAGTTAATTTTTAGCAGTTATCTAACCGAAGCATAGACTTAAATTCGGCACGTATATAGTTCCCACGACTAAATACCCCTTTATCGTGAGCTTTTGCGTCAGTTGTTTTTAATAACAGAGTAGAACTATATTACCATCGCTCTAAAAATAGCAGGCCCGACAAAATTCAATTCCCAATTAGAAATAAACAGCCGATGGTAATACATTTCGGATTAACACGTACCAAGTACTTAAATTATTGTGGTAACATAATAAGCTAAACTAAACAATACGTCAATTAGATTATCCATGATTAACTATCTAATGAGATAACGAAATGTAAAAACATTGTATCCGCGAAAACAGTGAGATTTGTACGTCAACATTTGTTTATTTAATAATTCGTTGTAATTGTAATTTACACGTGACAATTACAATCAGTGTGATTTGTGGAAATTAGTTTTGACAATTTTAATATTATAAGCGAACTAATTAAGCACAAATGGAATTTAAACTAAATGTGGTGATGAGTGTAACGTGAGGCTAAATGGTTTTTATAAATTATACTAGAAAGCTCCCGTGAAAAATCACTTGGAGATTAATGAGATACACATTATTTTTCTTTAAAATAGTCTAATATTTAAAAAAATAACAAACTTTATGTAGGACTGCCTAGTACCTAACTATACTGAGGAGGTTTCTAATTCGGTAAATGTGTAAAATTATAAGGATTATTTAAAAATGATTTTATAAAACTGTGGGCCTATTTGTAAAAATATACATACATTATTTTAGGCCTATATCAAAATAAAGATAAAAATACTATGTTTTATTTCTTTTTATGTCATAAATCAAATGATTTAGAAGTTATTAATATTATAATGAAGACATTAATAATCGAATATGTTTATACATCATGTTATACGAAGACGTACGAATGTTTCTGAATTCAAACGGTTGGGTATCTCTTCTTTAAATTTGTATAAATCAATGTATTGGTGATACAAGTTTGTATTTAAATGTATTTTTAACTTCAAAGCATATCTTATAACGTATTATAGCCTACATTAGTTATATAACTCATATTTAAAAAAAAACAACTTCACAAGACATTGTATTATTTATTGAAGTTGTAAACATAACTCCTAAGTAGGTTTAGTCTACGCTTGGTTTTGTTAAGTATTACAGATGGTGGGTTAAATCAGCTGTTATATTGTTACTCAAATAGGCTACTTAAACTCACTTTTATAGGAGTTGATTTCAGATCACAAAGTGATAGTTTATGTAAATAATAGTAAGCCCCGTGAAAAATCTCAGGTACATTAATTAGATACACATCATAAATACATCATTTATAAAAATACTATTTAAAAACAACAAACTTGATTTAGGCCTAACTATGCTGAAGGGATGTTTAACTGGTAAATGTACAATTAAATTATAAGGATTATAAAACTGTAGGCCTATTTGTTAAAATTTTGTATTTATTTACGTTATTATACTATCAAAATAAATATAAGAACATTAAATTTTAACTGCTGTATATTTCATATTTTTAAATCAAATAATGATTTGGATGTTATTAATATTATAATTGATTAAGAAATTAATAATCGAATATGTTTATATTGTATACGAAGATGTACGAATATTTCCGAAGTTAAACGAATGGGTATCTCTTCTTTAAATTTGTATAAATGAATACATTGATTGTAAAAGTTTGTTCATATTCATTTTATAACCTCAAAGCAAATCTTATAAAGTATTATATTAGTTGTATAACTCTTATTAAAAAAAATCGACTTCACATGGCATTATATTATTTATTGAAGTTGTAAATATAACCCCAAAGTTTAATCTACGATTTTATTACAGATGATGGGTGAAATCAGCTGTTATATTATATTGCCACTCACGTACGGACATACACTCGCTTTTACAGGAGTTGATGTAAACAAATATATCAGCTAAATACTATCATAAAGATTCCATTGTTGATCAAATAAGAACACCCAAACTATGAGGAAAAAATGTAGACGGCTGTACTCATTTTTGACAAAATTACATCGTTGAAATCATTAACGCAATTACCATTTTTTTAAAATTTACCTTCCTTTGACTAGCTTTTTTCATTCTTCGTATCGGCTGTTTCTTAAACAATTTTTAATCTGCATCAAGTTGCTCCAGAATGTCTTCACAAAATTCCTTGTTACATTCTTTTTGCTCCGGTGTGAGAACCCATCTTTCCACAAACTTTTGTCATGTTAAGATGACAAACGCGATCTTTGTCAATGTTGACAGATTTAGATATCGTTCTAACGGTCTTTTCGAACTATCTGACTGTTTCTACATTTTCGTCGGTATTGCAGTGACTCCATGGTGAGACCTAAGGTCCGGGAGTGGTCAATGAGCACCGATCATGGTCCCCAGAACACGTTTTGGGTGTAATGAAAAATTATATATATATGTGTGTGAGTTCGCACTCTGACGGCCGCATTTTACATTTGATTTGGTCCAAGTTTGGTACGTACGTTGTTTTTGTAAGTCGTTCGGACGAGTTCATTAGCCAAATAAATCCGGAAGCACGTTATTTGACCGGAAGTAACAATATTTTGAGATGTTTCGTACTACAATGAAACATGTTAGGGGTTTATCTAAAAAACCATTTTTTTTACACGATCTTGTAGCCCGTCTCGTTCTCTCAAAATCGGTCGAAACGTAAATTAACAAAAACTAAGTACCATAAAAAGCGAGTTGGTAGCAGAGAGCGAAGTGAATCGGTCACTAATCCGAGGCCACAATATCTAGTTGCAAACTCGCAAACCGAGTATTTTCGCTACGAGCGGAACGAATTTCGTGAAAATTGGTTCAGCCGTTGCGGAGATTAGTCCGGACAAACAAACAGACAGACAAAAAATATAAAATGCATGTTTGGGTTTTGGTAAAGTTAACCATACGAGCTTCGAAAAAAGAATTTATTTCGAAATCAGAAACTTCAATTTTATTTGTATGCATAGATTAAACAGCCTCTAATTTATAATAAAACACAGATCGTACTTCCAGATCTTGTTTTGTTGTAAACACAATTTCAACGGAATGTTTTCCATGATTTTCAAATCACAAAAACGACAGATAAATCGTAAGCGTTCGCGATAAAATAAGCACACTCGACTTATCCGTTATCACTGCACCGAGGCGCCAACTCCACCGACAAAGTAGCTCACAAACGTCTCCGCTCGACGCAGATCTACATGAAACTGCGTCGAAAACGATCCATCATAAACTATTAAAGTATTAAAACAGTAATTCGTCATCCACTTGAGAAACAACTTAGGGCTAATGGGATTACAAAGTTTCTACTGGATCTGCAATTGTAATTAAATATAGTCAATAATTTAAAACCAGTGTTAATCTCGGGTAATTAACGATAATTAGTTTTTTTTTTTGTGTAAAAGATTGAGTAATATTGTGCAGTAAATCAATAAGCACGATATCGGCTAAATCCCGGTAGATATCGGGGCGATGTTGGATATGTTTATGGCCGAGCTAAGGCCTCCGTTCCTCCGATAAGAGTTGTAAATCAGCGTTCTTATCGTAATCCTCGTGTTTGACAAAGGCCGAGGCCTAAATCTGACGGCCCTATCTCAGCCGCAAGGGGATTTTACCTGCCCCGGACAAAATCAAAATCGATAAAGCAATAAGTCCGCGCTATCTTGAACACGTTCAAATAATGAGTTAGATAATTATAATGCTACAATAACAATTATCTGACGGATGTAGTTGTTTGTATGGTTTTGCTATTCGGTGATAAAGTTGTGTCTTGTCGCCGGTTCGGTTGAACTCTTAGTTTGAAAATAGTTCTTCAAACCTCGAGATTTGATGTGGAATTTTACGTAGCGCTGCTTGTAGCCTCAGAACACGTGCCTAGAAAATGTTGCCATGCTATTCCGTAGGTGGAAATAAGGAAAAAACTTTCAATAAATATAGGTCCGGAAATGCTTGGTTTTCGAATTATCCGCCATTTTTGTTTTACTAAACACCTAATTTCATTGGAATTAGAAAAGATATTGACCTCAAATTTGGTGTATATTTTTGTGACGTACAATTTTACCATTGTATAAAAAAACAGAACGTTCTTTTGTATACTTTAAAAATGGCGGCCATTATAAATTCTTAATGTCAAATCTTATCTTATTAAACGAGCAATTCTTGTATATTTGTTTATAAATTTATTTCTGAGATCTCGCTAACGGCTATAAAACGATTTTGATGAAAATACAGGGGATTTTAGACGTCAGGAATCGAATGATAAAAGCGCATAAACTCGGGAAAATGCACATAAAATTTAAACTCTGAACTTCTTTTACATACCACTTTTGAAGTCACTAAGTATAGGCGAATAGACATGTTATCTTATTAAACGAGCAATTCTTGTATATTTGTTTATAAATTTATTTCGGGGGGGGTCTCTCTAACGGCTCTAACGAATTTGATGAAAAATTGGATGAAGGGGGTTTTTGACGTCAGGAATCGAATGCGCTAGGTCTTATGTCTGCATAAACTCGGAAAAATGCTCATACAATTTTAAAACTGTGAACTTCTTTTATATACCACCTTTGAAGTCACTACGTATAGGCGAATAGATACATTATAGATACAATAAAGATGATTTAAAAACAGATGTTAATCTGTTAATTTTAGCTCCAGATGTTTATATACTATTTAACAAACATAAATCATTAACAATGTATCAGGTGGTATAAAATTTTCAACTTATTTCTTTATACAAACACCTAACGTAACTAAAACAGAACTAATTACACTCATGTTTGTTTTTAAATTTAAATATTGTAAGATCGAAAAATATTCATATTTATTCCGTAAGCGATTCGTATTTACATAACTATTTCTATATAAAAAAAAAACAATTTAAAAAACACTGAGCGATGCTCGGTCGCCCAGGTATTATTTCTAAAACGGCTAACTTTACAACAACAAAAATTAGGAAACAAACAAGTTTTTAGTAACAAACAAACCTTTTTTTTATATATATATTTCCCGTGGCTCAAACGATAACCGAATTCAGCTAAAAACTCAAAACATAATTTCTTTGTGGGTACTATTATTGTTGTTTCTGTTCTGTTAAAGACAATATCAAGAAATTATGTTTTGAGTTTTTAGCTGATAACTCGGTTATCGTTTTGCTATGGGAAAAATTAAAAAAATTCGTTTTGTTTGATATAAGGCCTTTACTTTTTATTTATTCTAAATTTTTTTTAGAGATGAATATGTACACCAAATTTGTGGTCAATATCTTTTCTATTCCCAAAGATAGGAAGTGTTTAGAAAAATCGCGGATAGTTAAAAAAATAAGCATTTCCGGATGAATGTTTCAAATGAAATTTGATTCTTATTCATAGAACATCCTGGTGAAGTTTGGGACAGTATTTTCTAGACATCCTGTATATTAATTAAACCAGGAAGAAGAGAAACACCACATATGTAAGCACTTTCAACTCCGTTAGGTTTTTAATTTCTCTAAAAAAATTTCCAACATATTATTTCGGCTCGCATTAAAATGCCGAAGTATTGGAATCTTTCTACCCCCACTTTTGATGACTTTTCTCGACGTTTTCGAGGTCTCTGATCACGATAAAGCAATACAATACTTTTGTGTCCGTGTTGTATGGATGTCTGTCTGTGGACTTCGTAGAAAACTTCTGCTGGTGCCAAAATCTTCTTAATTTTATTGCGGAGAGTTGAGAAGCTTTTGAGCTTTCTAGCATGACAGCAACGTGACGTGCGTGACAAGAACGTCACATTTTTTAGTATTTAATTAGAAAAAAAAAAACAAGAGCCGAAGTCTCGAAAAAGTGTTCCATCTTTTAATCTTGTTTTACATTGAAATACGTCCGGCTGTTTAAGCGTAAACGCTTTAATAACATATTAGCTTTCGTTATTAAAATATGGCCTACAATAGTCATTTACGTCTTAAGGTGTGGAAAGGATTTCTTTGTCGCCCCGAAAGGAAATGTTACCGAACGAGCTCAGTGACTCTTAGATAGAGGGCAAGACACACATTTTTCTCCAGCTATAGTTTTAGTAAATAATTTGCATTTTACTATGGAAAAAACTTGATTAACAAAGACATTCATATTATTTAAAAAAAAATTGAGATTATGCCAAGAATGAAAAGACACGGAATTTCATTGATATTCTTCTTTCTCTCAGGATGATACGAGAAAAGTTGTTAAACTTTTATTTATGAACTCAAAGTGGGTCGGGGACACTACTGAAAACTGAATTTAATTCAAAAAATAAAACTATAATGCTGTTATTTGTTTTTTTAAAGTCAAACGCCAGTTTCTGTGTAATATTATGTCTCTGTGGAAAGTGTTTCAGATCCGTTTACGTGAGTATAAAACATTTGTATCGTTAAAGAATGATAATGTCTCGCTTAAAATTATTTATTTTCCCACTACGTTTTTGGGGCACTAGTGTTTGTACAATTTTGACTTTTGGAGGACTAGTGTTTGTAAAATTTTGACCCTTTAGAGTACTAGTGTTTGTACAATTTTGACCTTTTATAGTACTAGTGTTTGTACAATTTTGACCTTTTGGAGCTCTAGTGTTTGGGAAAATATTTTTAAAAAAAACCTCTTAAATGATTGTTCCTTTTTGGCACTAATGTTTGCACAAATTTTATCTTTTGGGGCACGATACGAGAAAAACTCGTAAGTTGTTCTTTCTGCCCTATTATTGAGGCGGTAAAGCCCTCTTAATGTAGAAGTTGGAGGAACAATATAACAATATGTTAAAGTCACTTTATAAGGGAAGGCTTTTATATTTCATTCCCACATGCATATTCCATTCTTTACGACTGATATGGGCAAAACTTGCCGAACCGTTGTTTAAGGTGAAGTGTTATCAAACCTAAAATATCTAAACAGAGGGCTCCAACCCATGCTCACTTCGCCCACCAGCCCCAAAATCGAGCAAAATCAAAACTGATTACTGTACACACTGATATTTGTCAACGCGCTCTTTTGTTTTGTGCTCTTTGTTTTTTTTTTGCGTACTATATGTGTACACTCTTTGCTGCGGGTCTACGCGCATATTCTCTGTCAAGGCAAAAAATAAAATTAATGGCACAATAACAGAACTGTTTTTAATTGACAAATTTAGAAGTTCTCTTCGGTTATGCCTGATAAAAATCCCATGTATACCAAAACTCAAGTAAATCCTTAGAGCAGTTTACGAGAAAATATTTACAAGTATACAGATTTTTGCCATTTAAGAATATAAGATTTAAAATAATTTTGTTTAAATGAAATGGTTAAGCTAGTTTAGTCTTACTTTGCGACTTTCTGAAACAATGTTTAAGTTTAAAACCTTTATTACGTTTACAAAATGTATATTATGTTTTAAAAATTATTTATTACGTCATAAAATTAGCAACAAAATAATTTTTTTGAAAAAAATTGGCAACAACCTTATTTTTTAAAAGCCAGCATAAAGTTAGATGTTGCTATACAATATTTCAGAAACCTTTATTTTATAAAACGTATACGATTTTGTTCGAAGAACAAATATTTTATCCTGTAAGTCTGTTTTGTTATAACTTTAAGTCTTTTGAGACATTATTGCATATCTGAGTCAAATTAATATTAAACTATTGCTTGGTTATAGTATATACATAACCTATTTGCTTGGGTTAAATTAAGTAACACAATTTAGTGAGTGTATTGAAACATTAATTTTGAAGTGACTTGTGGTTAAAATAAGATTCTTATGACAAGGGAAAGCGATTGCGAGCGTATTAAATATATGAGTGTTTAATGTTGATTCAATTTATTTTATATGAGTAGCTACAACATTTTAATTATTATTTAATTTTAAGGGTAGCCATCCCGTTTCATAATTCTTCCTTAAGTAATCGAACTGCAAATGGTTTTTTATATCACTTAATATTAAAAAAATTTAGCTTTACAGCTTGTAGGAAGCTAGTGCAATTTATTTTTTAATCTAGTGCCAGATCTAGTGTAGATTTAGCTAGTGCCACTGCCACCCCAATTTTAATCTCATTGAATGCAGTGATCACACTCTCTAAATCGTGATACTAACATGTGAAATTTTTAATGAAATTAGTTGAGTAGTTTTTGCACAAATAGGAATAGTAAGTGTATAAATGGCTATTTAATTTTGAGGGTAGTTATACCATTTCATTCCTTTGTTTTAAGTGATCAAATTGCAATAGTTATTATAGTTATCTGTATATCTAGGGTGCAAAGTTAGGTTTGTCGCACGAGGTAAGCATTTGACTCCCGAGGCGTAGCCGAGTAAACTTTGCACCCGTAAATGCACACAACATTTTTTCCTACAGCTACATTTAAAATTAGTGTTTTTGTTTACAAAAAGACCTGTTCTACAGAGGTTAGTCCCACAACAATCAACATTTTAAAAACATAGACTTCATCAGCTGTTTACTTTGCGCACAGTGAAGTAGTTTAGTTTGCGTACTGCTGAGGGTGTGCAAACATGCACTTTAAACCGCTTAAGAATAATATTAAACAATTTTAGCCTTATAGCTTGTAGGAAGGTAGTTCAATTTATGTGTATTGTAAGGGGTAGCAACCCCATTCCAAACACTTAGACTGTAGTAATTGTCATAGGCGTAACCAGGATGACCGTATGGAGGGGGTTACAACAACCGGGAGGAGGGGGTACAAGGACAATTTAAAAAAATTAAGATGCAAAATAACACGTTTTAGGCTTCCCAAAAATACTTTATGTATACTTTTCGACTTCTAATAATAATTGTGATTTAGGCCCATTTTAGAATAATTTTTAGAATAGCAACTATGACTCATCCCCCGTTAAATCTTTCCGTGCGCTGCCTTACCCAAAGGACACACATGGCGTTTTTTTGACGGCTGCGGATTGTCATAAAATTTAAAGTGTGCACGCGGTAAAATTTCCGACGCCGCGCCGTCTAAAATTCTCGTTGGGATTCATTAAACTGAAGTGTCTAGTTCATCAATCACGAAGTGTGTTATGTAATGTATTATTTCTTTTAATGTTTTATTGCGATGAACAGAGAGCAACTCTCGCTTTATTGTTATTCCATCGCCGATTGAAAAGGAAGCAAAAAAATATACTTATTTTCGTTCGCCCAATCAATAAATAAAAGAAGAGAATATTTTGGAGCATTCCACACTGTGTTTCTTGATTTGAGGAACTAGAAGAAACATTTTTCAATTATTTAAGAAAGTCGGTTTCGTCATTTGACGAACTGCACACGCGGCTGAAGTATAGTATTCTACGAAAAAAATACTAAAATAAGGAAAATTGGAGCGCATTTGGTCACATTCGCCACTGCTTTGGCGGAGACTATCCATCGATTGTAGTGGCAGCGAGCGGCTACACAGATACCGTCAGCGGCAAATAATCAGATCGTTTATTTTTCCGACGAATGTGTATGCTCTAAGGCCCTGTTTATGCACTAGCGGTCGACCGCAGCTGCGCGCCGCTCTACTTTTATAAGTGCATTGAGTTAAATGAACACGTTTATGCAACAAGAAGCGGAGCGGCGAGCCGCAGCGGTTCACAGAAACAGAGCGGTGCAATTACAAACCGCAGTTTTTTGCGGTTTCAAAATGCATTGGTTTAAATGGTAGAGTTTATGCACAGCGGATCACCGCTCCCGCCATGTAAGTGCTGCCAACCCACCCGGTGTTTGATTACATTTTTTATAACACTTTTTCAGACTGTCAGGACTGGAGAACAGTTGGCAGCACTGGCTCCCCCACCACAGTGTTTAAAAAACGAGCGGGTAGCCGCCGCGGTCAACTGCTTGACAAAATTGTTAGCGGTCGACCGCTAGTGCATAAACGAGGAGTGTAGGAGTTTTGCCTACGGGTATCAGGTAGAAAGGGTCCCCATCCGCGAATTCCTCATACTGCGGAGTTTTGCCTA
Organism: Philaenus spumarius; assembly: GCA_018207615.1. Taxonomy (NCBI): domain Eukaryota; kingdom Metazoa; phylum Arthropoda; class Insecta; order Hemiptera; family Aphrophoridae; genus Philaenus; species Philaenus spumarius. Next base: position 16,004 of record JAGFPH010008856.1, read on the forward strand.
CGGTTGGGGGTGGGCGCGAGAGAGAGAGGGGGAGAGAGAGAGATTCCTGTAGAGAAGAGAGACAAAGAGACTCTTCTAGCGATTATAAAAGAAAGAATTCTGCCAGGTACAAAAATTATCACTTTACAGGTAGCGTATTATCACTTTATATAATTAGAATTAAAAAAAAACTAGAGGACTTACCTAAACTGTTTAGTCACAGTATTAATTTGCCGATAACAGTTTGGTTATAATATTTGTATAATTATAATATTTCGTCGTATTATCACTTTATATAATTAGAATAAAAAAAAACTAGAGGACTTACCTAAACTGTTTAGTGACAGTATTTTGCCGATAACAGTATGATTATAATATTTGTATAATTATAATATTTCGTCGTATTATACTTACGAGAAAGGTGGATGCTCTTTAATAATCACTACAAGAAACGGTGTCTCTCTCCCTCCCTCACACTCTCTTTCTCCCGCCCCCACCGTAGGCAAATCTCCGCACCAAGAGGTTGCCGACGGCATCCCCCCCATCTACCTGACACCCGTAGGCAAAACTCCGGTTCCCATAAACGAGGCCTAATACTCTCCTTCGCACCACTATGACAGCGACGGCAAATAATCTGTGGCGGAAAACGCCGTGTGCTGCCTTTAGAACACTATACTTTGATACACTATACACTGCATCTATATAAAATAAAGTGTCAGTTCCCAATTCAATGAAAGATAATGTCAGCAATATATTGATAATTTATTGTAGCTTAACATTTGCATAGGTGTTGAAAACAAGTTAGGTATTTTAATATAAACAAAGTCCGAAATATTTTTTCAATGGGGGGGGGGTTATAACCCCCAAACCCCCCC
>JAGFPH010008857.1:9427-23629 GCA_018207615.1 Philaenus spumarius
GAATAGCATAGAGTGGATTACATTTATAACAAATTTAACATGACCATTTTTCAGATTTTTAATATTTTGTTCTTTTAAATCAATATGTGTATCAAATCGCTTGATCTTGATGAAACTTTTATTCAAAAAGTAACAGGAAATTTTATTTAAAAACCTGATTGTTGAAGTAACTTAAAATGACTGAAACAAGGCTATCATCACTTGCTTAGACCTAATAATTTTGTGTCAAACATTCTTAAAACCATACAGCTTAGAAATAGAGAAAAATGAGATAACAGTTGATTGCCAGGAGTCAGATTAATCTTCTTTGAATTAACTGATTGCCTACATAACTCTGTCTTATTTGGAAAGAATTATTCACCTTCCTTTGCTAGCAACCAACACTAGTTTTAGTTTAACATGTAGATCACGGTATTAATTAATAGGCATTTAAAATGAGAAATTATCACAAGGACATAACAAAGACCTCGTATTTACTTTTAGAAATTAAATTATTAATTATTCATTGGAACACTGCTCAACACAAAAAGGGTTTCTCAGGAACATGTTTTGAACTATAGTTTATGTAGGATAAATTAAAACACAATTTATAAAGATACTAAATTGTTGTAAAATTATAATTGAGACACTTAAAATAAAAAAAGTTGGTTTATTTCCATTTAAAGGCTAAATTATAATCAATATTCCTAGTTGAACTTTGTTAAATTAGTTAATTAAATCAATGATTAAACTATTAAATAATTGTCAAAGTATACAAGAATTTAAAAGCTGTGATACATTTTATTTAATAGCAATATTATTTTAAACAGCTTACTTGAAAAGAAACCGCAGCCTGTTCTTACAATTTATAAATATTTGGAAAGTATTTATACTCATAATATTGTTTATATCCAAAAAAAGATCTGTAGTTTATATTACAATAAATTTTGTATGGCCATATATCTTTTTTATTACCTTAAGTATATATGATGCCTTTAAATTTTAAAGCGAGTCACCATCTTGCAGTCTTGTAAATAACATATTATTTTTGCTATTCGCAAAGATAAGAATAATAATTTTAAAACTTTTCTGATAAAATTAACTGTTTGTAACTTCTAAACATTTTGTGAGCCTGAAAATAATGTTCATCCAAAGTTCAGATTTGAGTAATTAATATAATTTAAACATCACAATACCGGTATGACACAAAAAGTCATTCCTTGGTACCGGTATATTGATTTTTGTTGTTTCTCTTCAGCTTCCCTTAACCATTAATGCTAATTTTCCTTCTGTAAGACGTTTGCTTTAAGGCTCATTTTGTTGGTATCTTGAACACATCAACAAATCTCTATAACTCGAAGGTAGGTGATGGAAAACATCTAAAAATCAAAGAACTGTATTAGTATTGAAACCGGAAGTTGTAACCAGTAGATTTTTGTAAGTCAAAGTTTAGGGTAACAATAAGTAGTAGGATGACCAAATTTTAATGTTTGGCCACAACTTCTCTCACTCGAATGTCATGGTATTAATATTCAGTACAGTTCTGATGTTCACCTTTGAGTATTGGCCTACCATTCTGTACATTATTAAAGGCCCACTATTACACAAAATTTGTGATGTTTGTCCTCCATAACTCAAATCTCACTATCTCAAATTACTTGATAACTCGAAGTGATATTATAGTCCAGTCAAATAGTCTCCGATGGTGCTTGTTTCAGGAAAAAAATATAGAAGTTTTTTTCACTCGTTCTATATGTTTTTTGGGATGCTGAATCCGAATTTCAACTTTGCTACTTCCTACGGATATGGCTTCACACCGAAAATCGCAAAAAACCTTAAAATATTTGACATTTTTTCAGTTGTTTGCCAAAAAATCATAAAAATATGCGTTCTTTGAGGTAGACCTTCCTATATAAAAATAAAGTACATTAAATTGCCTACAAAAAAAATTCCTCAAATGTATTTTTTTATTGAATGGTTTAGCCGCTAGAGCGCGCTGAAAAAAGGCAAAAATTACCCACTTTGTTGAAAACCCGGTTTTCTCGTTATTTTGTCGATTATAAGTTAACACCTATGCTTGTAATTATGAAAAACTTGGATTCTGCTAAAACCACATTAAATTGCCTACTAATTTCACACCTTAATCACTTATTTTGGCCAAACATTGTAGCTGCTAGAGCACATTGAAGTTTTATGTCATATTACGCGAAACCGCTAAGTCAAGAGCCCTTCACACAAAACTCAGTAGATACCTATATTATCACTATCTACTTATTAAAAACTATTTATTTGATTTTTACAATTATTAATTAATGTAATTATTTATTCATTATTTATCAATTTAATTACTACTTATTAATTATAAATTATAAATTAATGTAATTTACTCATTCATTTAACATCATTTTAATTAAGTACCAATTATTAATTATATATTAACAGAACCGTTGTTGTACAGGTTGGTTTGTTGTTTTCAAGGGAGGATGTAGGTCTCCTTTGAATTTAGTAGGTAAATAAGACCCAAATTCATAATAATATATCGGATCCGACAAAAGGTAGCCTCACCCCTCTTTTCAGGTGGCTTCTTATCATTCAGCGACTCAGCCTGTTCTTCCTTTAGGACCCTCTCTGTCAGTTTACTTCGAATCTCCGTGTGTGCTGTGTACAAAATATTAAGCGTCTTTGTTTTTATCAGTTATTAAAATAAAAGTATCTACGTCCGATAAAAGTTGTGCTATTTGTGATCAAGTGTTTGCCTTTAGTTAGGTCCCTATTATTCAATTTACTTCGAATCTTGTGTTGTGTACAAAATATTAAGCGTCTTTGCTTTTATCAGTTATTAAAATAAAAGTATCTAGTCTGATAAAAGTTGTGCTATTTGTGATAAAGTATTGGCAGATGGAACCCCGAAGGCAGTGGTGAAAGAAAAAGGGTTGAAGTCATTCGTTGAAGCTAGTAAGAGGAGAAAGGATGATAAGGTAATTTTATTCAGTTGAAGTGCATGATGTATGTAGGAAGCAATATGTAAGAGAAACATGTATTGTTGCTGCCAGCAAGACGGCTGAGAAGGGTAGTTATAGTCAGGGTCAAGAACTTCGATCATGCAAACCCATATTTCATTTTAAAAATAATAGCTTTTTGTGTGGGGTTGAGATACCTCCAAACTATCAAGCGAAACAAAAAAATGTTGACCCCAGCTTCACGCAACCCTGTGTCTGTAGTGAGGAATTTGAATGTGAGGGCGAATGTTTTAAGACTGGCCACACAATGTAATGATGAATATTGTAAAGCCATTATAAACCGTTTACAACCATTTCCAGACTTGGTAGCTGTTGATGGACAGTACCACTTGTCTTGTATGAAAAACCTACACATTCACGGCCTCTCTGTAGATAGCAGGGCTCGTGGTCGACCCAAAGATGAAGTAGGTAAACAGTTGCAAGCAGTATTCAATTACCTCGAAAGTAGTGATGAAGAGTGCCAATTCACCTCAGAGGAACTTTTGAGCAAGATTGAAGGTGACAACCCCACACTGGAAAACAGTTAGAACTCGCCTCATTGAGGAATATGGCAATGACATATTTGTCAGTAAACATGAACCTCATGTTGTGTGTTTTAAAAAACACTGGATATAAAATTCTCACCGATGCATGGTACACTGGACAGAAAAAAGATTCTGAAAAAGTGGAAAGACGTCGCATAGTCGAGACAGCTGCAACAATTATTGTTGAGGACATACGATCTTAAATTTCCATGCAGTTCCCTAACACCATCATGTTTTCTTTCATTTTTCAGATGAAGAGCCTACCGCTGGGCCTTCACAGCCTACAGCCCAAGCAGTGGTTCCAGATGAAAGAGTTATACAATATTGAATTCACTGCATTCATACTAAAAAAATGCAACTATTCATTCGATAGTATCATTGCTAATAATGTACCTTTCATATTTCAGAAGAGCAACCAGGACCTTCAATCACTAAGCGTCGTAAACTGTAGCTGTCCATCTTTTATTTTATTTACTAACCTATATTTATTATGATAATTATTATGAAAATGTATAATAAATTGTTTTTGTGAAACTTTTTATATAAGTATTTTGTGTCTGAATACCAAAACATACTTTGGACAAAAGTTGATATAATTAATAAGTAGTAATTATATATATATATATATAATTAATAAGTAATTACATTAATAAATTATAAAGACCAAATAAATAGTTTTTAATAAGTACATAGTGATAATATACGTACCTACTGAGTTTTGTGTGAAGGGATCTTGACTTAGCGGTTTCGCGTAATATGACATAAAACTTCAATGTGCTCTAGCGGCTACAATGTTTGGCCAAAATAAGTGATTAAGGTGTGAAATTAGTAGGCAATTTAATGTGGTTTTAGCAGAATCCAAGTTTTTCATAATTACAAGCATAGGTGTTAACTTATAACCGACAAAATAACGAGAAAACCGGGTTTTCAACAAAGTGGGGAATTTTTGCCTTTTTTCAGCGCGCTCTAGCGGCTAAACCATTCAATCAAAAAATACATTTGAGGAATGTTTTTTGTAGGCAATTTAATGTACTTTATTTTTATATAGGAAGGTCTACCTAAAAAAAACATATTTTTATGATTTTTTGGCAAAAAACTGAAAAAAGGTCAAACATTTTAAGGTTTTTGCGATTTTCGGTGTGAAGCCATATCCGTAGGAAGTAGCAAAGTTTAAATTCGGATTCAGCATCCCAAAAAACATATAGAACAAGTGAAAAAAAAAACTTCTATATTTTTTTCCTGGCCAAATCACCATTTGACTGGACTATTAACGGTAGTGCCTTTGAGATTCGAGTTATTTAATAAATCTAATAAATCTCTTGAACATATTTCATTGTTATGGGTCAAAATTTGTCTTATCAGATTTTAAATATGGTACCAAAACTTTATACAAATTCACAAGGTTTAACATAGAATTTTGATATACGGTACTTAACTATTTAGGACAACCATGAATTAAGGTTAGGAAACTTAACCCTTTGCACTCTGTTAGAATTTTTAATATAAGTCCTCTGGGCTCGGATGGCCAGTAGTGCTGGCCAAAGACATTTCTTTGTCAAGTATGAATTGTTGGTGCAAGTTACGTTCCTTTCAGATCAGATGGCCAGTACTGGACAAGTTAAAATCCCTCGAACACCCTGATGGCCAGTAGGACGGGCCACACAAATGATCTGCATTCATTTAATTTTAGTAGTTTTATTTTGTCTGGATTGTGGCAAAACCTAGAGTCCAAATCTTAAGGTAATTAATTCCCACTTTTTCTCTGGTCTGTGTTGTATCAATACGTAGTAATATTCGTTACATTATAACCTTAACAGCAGTTTAGCTTTATGTTGCGGTGATCTAGGCTAGTGTTTTTAAATTTTGAAGTAATTTAATAGAGCAAAAGTTAATTAGTTTATAATTGCTTTTAAGTGTATTTTGCTAACAAGTACTTGATTTTGTTTTATTTTAAATTACCAAAAATGTTTTAGATAAGATACAATGGTTTGTTTTATTCATTAAAATATGTTATAATTATGTACTTACAGCTAAACCAAAAACTCACCAATAACAATGTAATATATCTACTTTTTTGTATGGCAAAATAAAAGGGTTACTGATTAAAAAATAAAAGGCCCATGATTTTGTTAAACAAGAAATAAATACCCACTAATAACATTTCAGATTGTAGTGAAAAATTTTCAGAGCTGTTGACGCCACACAGTCAAGTTGGCGGCAGAGATGACAACAGTAACATAAGCGGCCAGTCAGGAAGGCCAGCCGAGCTGTGGGGATGTCTAGTTCAGTACATATTCAGAGTTAATAGCCCAGTCAATAAAGGCCAAAAATCGCCATTTGTCGCAACAAATTAGGGAAAAGTTGAATTTTTTATATGTGATAGACCCTTATGAGACATGTATTTTCTCAAAAGTCCCCGCCTCTCCTCCTTGTGCTTCCCCCTCCACCCCCCCCTTGAAGTTTACAAATGCAGAGCTTCACAAGATTGCTTACAAGTTCGTTAATACTCATCGTAGCGAATTAATTTTTTGTACATATGTTCCTTGATCCATATTAAACATTTATTTTGTTCTTATAAATTTTTCGATAAAGTTAATATGAAAAAATGATTTCTCAAGGCATATAAATTTACTTTATTAACTATATTTTTTAAATTATTTAAAATACACAAAAATGTTTCAAATAAAACTTGTAGTATGTATCTTTAGCTTTAATATGATGTGGATAATTACTTGTTTAAATTTATCACTTGCTCTTGGGATGTCGTCAAAGAGAGCGCTTGAACGCCGCTCCAGTGGTCAGACGCAGGTTTTTTAACCGCTTCGCATGGATATATTATGTACAATGGATGTTGCAAAATAATTTTAGTAAATGTGTGAGCATAAATACTGTTTGTATATAATGTATTGTAAGTTTAGGTTTAGATTGTAAGAATATTAGGTAAGTTTTTTTATTACATTTATATATATTTTTTTTGGTTATCCCTTCAATTCAAATAATTTTAATAACAAATGTATTGGAAGTTTAATACTTGTATTTTAGCTATTTATAGTTTCGTTTTTACTTAGTATGCTTTTTCAAAAACAAAACACCTTGAATAAGTGAACACACAAATTTTATTTCGAATACCAGTTTTGGTTTGGGGGGGGCGCTAACCCTACTCTATTGAATGAAATAATTAGGGCTTTCCATATGGAACCGCCGGTTCCGGATTGGCTTAAACTGGCAAAAGATTGGATTTCCATGCGCAAAAGAAAAGGATTAAAAATGTATGTTACATGGCAGCATCAGGACCTCCCACCCACCCCATATATGTACAAGTCTTAAGTAGGCTTAAGTACAAATAAGTAGGCTATTTATGTTACACTATAGCGAGATTCTAAATAATAACATTATTCGCAATATTTATTTTCATCTTTATATGGATTTTGGATTTATATTAATATTTAAAACTTGCAAATCAGTGTAATAACAAATTAAGTGATAATTTCTACTGCATGTTGATTACTGTATTTTCACCCTGTAGGGCAACTTCCTTATGCAAAGTCATACATATATAATACGTAGAACTTCGACAGTCTCAGAAGCTGAGAGACAATTCCGACATACAAAAGTTTATTTCATGACTAACTCAACACTACTCGTTTACAAAGCTATCAGGAGAGTTAGTGTCTTTAGGCCGAGGTGTCATTTCAGACGAAAAAGTAAATTGTGACAATGCATATGAAATTTTGAAACGGGATATGGAAAAAATGAAAGGAAAGAAATTTGGAGAATTGAAGCTAAAAAGGAAAAATATGGACATGACCCAAGCAAGTCACACGTCAGAATTTCTTTCAAACAAGAGCAACAAAAAACAAATTATTATTGAACAACTAAACAGATTGTCGAAAGCAATTGTAGTGGGGTCAGATACAGATCTGTCAGTGTTACTTGTGACCCTTGCACCACAGGATAAACTTATAATCTTTGAAAAGGTAGTTTATGGTAAAACATCAACAGTTGTATACTACAAGGTAAATCAACTTATTGATTAACACAGCAGTATCTGGCAACATCTTTTATTTGCTTATACAGATACTGCATGTGACACAACTTCTTCTTTCTTTGGCTTGGGGAAAACAAAATCTGTCGATATTATCAAGACAAATATCTAAGCCAGAATTCAAGCAGAGACTTTTTTTAAATGCAAATACGTCTCGCGATGAATTATTGGAGAAGGGAGAAAAGTTCATTCTAGATTAGTACGGGACCAGCAAATATTCAAATTTAAATGAAGGCCGTTATTTTAAGTTCACTTCTATTACCAGTAAATCAACGCTTAAATCCAACTTTGACGTAGTGAAATTACCTCCAACTTCAGAAGCAGCTCACCAACATATATTATTGAGAGTTTATCTACAAGTTCAAGTTTGGATTGGCAACTACCTTCCACTGGATTGGCTTACGAACTGGGGATGGAAGAACGAAAATGTAAAATGTAATGACGAAACAAAGAAGGCTCTAAGGCCTATTCCAAGCTCAAAGACTTTTGCTCCAGATGACCTTCTGTACCTATTGCAGTTGTAAGACGCCGTGTGGAAACTACTGTAGACAGGGGTGCCCAGAAGGGGGGTGATATGGCGCTCAGAGCGCCATCAAAATAAATTTTGGGGGATTTATAATTTTGGGGGGGATTTTTGAAACTACAAATAAATGAGACAATTTGTGAATCACAATTGAAATTTCGTGTATGTACGGTAGGATGACAATAATACATTAATATTATTGGCAAATGTATTGCTATTGTAGTATACTGTTTAGTAAATAATCTACCTATTTATAACTAAGATATTTTTTGTTCATTGTTGGTACAATATCTCGGTTTCGGTAGAATCTTGGTGTGGTCATGCCCAACCCCCTTCCCGTCTCCTGCCGCCGCGCGAATTTAGAAATTCCTATTGCTTCGGTGAAGGCCATAGGTTCCAAAATAAACCCAGTTGTGTGACTGTGCACCGCTACGACAAGTGGTTGGCGCATTGTAAAAAGAAACATCTTATAAGTTTTAAAACGAGTAAAAAAAAAAATTGGAAACTTTCAGTAGTCTTTACAAAGTAGCATAAAGAAGTAGACATTTCAGACATCCTTCATAAACGTGATAATTCATCAGACGGTGAGATGTCATCAAGCCATGAAGAAGATACAGTCCAAAATGAAAGAATGTCAAGCAAAAAGAAAATGAGAGGACGGCAGACAAGTGGATGAAACAAGGTTTTATTCGGCCTTACAATGGTCCAATATCATCATTCCCAAATTTAACTGTAATGTACAGAATTCTTCTTTCTTTGGCAGTCACTAGCTGTTCTGCCGAGAGAACCATGAGTAGACTGAAAATTGTAAAAAAATCGACTTCGCAGTATGAGTGACAAGTGGTTATCTAGTCTATTAATTCCAGCCTCTGAAAAAGTCATTTTCGAAGAAATTCCAAATGACATCATAATTGACCAATTTGCATTAGCAATATTAAGAAGAATTAATACGGCACTACTTTATTGTATAAATCGTTTAAAGAATCACAGAAGTTATAAAAAGTTAATGCTAAATTTATAGAAAACTGTACAAACAATTTCGTGTTTTACTTTTAAATTTCTAAAAAATATCCAATGTATCAACAAAAATACTGATTTTGGTCGCTAAGATCTTCAACTTTGCTAACTTATACAGTTATATTTTATCATTTTCATTGTTAATAACACCCTGTACTGTAGTTTAATTCGTTGTTACAATAAACTATTTCTTACACCATTATATATTTTTTATTTAAACACTACAAAATCTTTGATTGGATTAGTATTGTAGATATGTACAAGTGTATTGAAGTGCGCTAGGTTCAGGTCATTCATTGTCACAACAGAAGAGCTACTAAAGTTAAGGTTTATTGTTTATACGGGGAGAGGGTATCTACATTGGGGGGGGGGGGGGGGGCGCCTTGGGACTTGGGGGGGAAGGGCACAACTGACTGTAGATGCTTGAAATCAGGGTTAAATTGTTCAGCTATGTGTGAAAACTGTAATGGCTTATCGTGTTATAATTCCCCTAAAATAGGTGAAGAAACAGAAAATCACCATACAGTAGAAATTATCCCTTGATTTGTTATTCAAAATAAAATTTGTGTGTTGCCTTATTGAAGGTGTGTTGTTTTTGAAAAAGCATACTAAGTAAAAACGAAACTGTAAATAGCTAATACAAGTATTAAGTTTTTAATACATTTTTTATTGAAATTATTTGAATTAAAGGGCTAACCAATAAATTATATATATTAATGTAATACAAAAACTTACCTAATATACTTACAATCTAAACCTAAACTTACAATACATTATACACAAACAGTATTTATGCTCACACATTTACTAAAATTATATTGCAACATCCATTGTACATAATATATCCATGAGAAGCGGTTAAAAACCCTGCGTCTGACCACTGGAGCTCTCTTTGACAACATCCCAAGAGCAAGCGATTAAGTTAAACAAGTAATAATCCACATCATATTAAAGCTAAAGATACATACTACAAGTTTTATTTGAAACATTTTTGTGTATTTTAAATAATTTAAAAAATATAGTTAATAAAGTAAATTTATATGCCTTGAGAAATCATTTTTTTGGTGTTTCTTGTTTAATAGGTCCTTTAATATTAACTTTATCGAAAAATTTATAAGAACAAAATATGTTTAATATGGATCAAGGTACAAAAAATTTATTCGCTACGATGAGTATTAACGAACTTGTAAGCAATCTTGTGAAGCTCTGCATTTGTAAACTTCAAGGGGGCATGGAGGGGGAAGCACAAGGGGGAGAGGCGGGGACTTTTGAGAAAATACATGTCTCATAAGGGTCTATCACATATAAAAAATTTAGCTTTCCCCTAATTTGTTGCCACAAAAAACCTTTATTGACTGGGCTATAACTGAGAATATCGTATGGCCAGCAGTACTGGCCATCAAACAAGTGCAACGGGTTAAGCAAAGAATTAAATCATGGTCTATTTAACTCACAGCCTTTAATTTAGTCCCTGCAAATTACTTTTTAATAGTTTCTAATTACTTGATTGACTTATATAATTCTCGGAATACTGAATTGATTGGTGAATATTATGACACAATTATTATTAGTACAAATATGTCTTTGTACTACTTTTTCTCTTAGAATAAATGTGACTAGTACTAATGTGGAAAAATGAAACCATTCTACTATTTTTACCCATGACAGCACCAAAACACTAAAGTTTAACAGAATAATGTACTGTAGTACTCAAAAGCAACTACCTTGCATCTTCCTAAATTTTCTTTTCTATTTTTGTTACCATTTTAAAACAAAATGAAGTCATAGGGATAAGTTTGGGTATAAAGTATCATAATAAGTATTAACACTACCTAAAAAGAAGATAATAGTAACAATTATCTTTAGCTAAATGTTGTTGCCGTTTTAATTTACAAGGTACTGCCTAACATATGGCAGTACACTAATAATACAACATACATCATACTATTTGTAATGAATGACAATTATTAAGATAATTGACTTTTGTACAAAAATATAAACGATACTACACAATTTCAGTTTTTTAATGTAATCCATAATTTCACAGATATTTTTCAGGTCTCATTCTAAAGCATACCTAGTTTTTAAATTAAGACATACAGTAATTATAATGGATTTCAGCACACAGGCTTGACTAAAGTTTCAGCAACTGCATTGTTTTTTTAAAATGAGACAAAGATTAAGAGTTTTTATAAAATAGTTTGTCACAAAATATATTTTTAAAAGATTTTTTGAAAAGAATGTTTTTTTTTGTCAGTAAACTATAAAATTTAGTTTGTGACTAAATAAAAAAATAAATTTTTGGGAGACATTGCACATCTCTTTACATGTGTACAAAATTTCTGGTCCTTAAAATAATTGGAAAAATGATTTGAAAAACAACTTAAAATTAATTTACTTAACATATTCTTTATAAAATGAGGCACATAGCAATCAATTGTCAATTGTCATACCCACCAAACATTCCACCCTTGCTTTACTAATATTAAGACCAAAGCCCAGAGGTTGCAAAGAAGGAACATTTGACCCAAGCTACTGCCCACAAGGGTACCCATATGATATTTTCTAGGAGGCTATACCGGGGTATGGGGATTAAGAAGTACCCTCCCCTCCTTCGGCAAAAGGTGGTCTGAGAAAATTTTTGACTTCCCTGAAAATATTTTAAGGTTTGCGAAGCTAATATGGCTGTTTAGGTGAAATATTAATCCACATAGCATTGATACACCATGGGCGCCCATATGATTTTTTCTAGGAGGTGTGCCAGACAGGGAAGTAAGGGATTAAGGGGTAATCTTCCTTTCCGGTAAATCTACAGCTACCGAGCTAGTTTTATCAAAACTATTACATTAGTTTATTCTACAAACGGTATGTGGGAGAAAGTAATCATAATAATACTTTTTTTACTTTCTCACTATACTATAGTATAGAGAAAGTATAGTGATCGTACAAAAAATCGATGTTAAGATTTTTGTGGAAATATCCGTTTTGGGACCCACTGAGTCCAAAAAAGTGGTTTTTACAAAATTTCTGTCTGTATGTCTGTATGTCTGTATGTATGTATGTCTGTATGTTTGTATGTATACAAAGCTAGAGAGAAAACTATTTGATCGATTTCGAACAAATTAGCACCAGCATGTCATTTAGGCCTGTATAGATGAACGGAAAATTTTTTTGAAAATTTTTGACAAACAACCCCCTTTTTGGCCAAAAACCCCCCAAAACATCAGTTATAATTTTTTTACAAAAAAACGGCTTAACGATTTTGATAAAATTTGGCTTATTTGTAGCCCCTAATGTACCCTACCATATGCAAAAAAAAGCATCTATCTAAAAATTCTCGTTTAGCTAATAATAATAATAATAACTGATTTTTGGGGGTTTTTTAGGCGAAAAGGGGGTTTTTTTCTAAATGTTTCAAAAACATTTCTCGTGCATCTATACAGGCCTAATTGTCGTGTTTGGAGCAAATTTGTTTGAAATCGATCGAATAGTTTTATCTCTAGCTAATAATAATAATATTTATTAGTTAATCTCCTACTTTAATATCACCTCTCCTACCCCTCCTACAATTATGAAGTCACAGTGAATCTGTTTAATAATTTAAATATGTTTGTGAGAAAGTATGTGCCAGTTCCTGGTACCGTTTATTAGTTACTTTATTTGGATGGATCAGAGGACATTTAACTTTAACAAATGCAATAGCAATATCTTTATTCTGAAATAGACAAAACAAACTAAACATACTCACTTTACAAGATTTGTCACAGGTGTTTATAAGAAAAAGTAAACTCTAAGGTAATATAATTAAGTATAGTAATTTGTTGTAAATATGGTGCAGTGTCCAGACAAAAATGCATATGTGGTGTATACAATTTTTGTATTTACCAGCTTCAAAAGCAACATTTTAATTTTGAAAAATTGTCCATAATTTGCTTAAATTACTTTCTGAAGATGAAGTTGAAATTTACTTCGAAAATGGTGAAATAAAATAAAATCATACATCATATATGCTTTTTTTCTGGACACTCCACCACATTTACAACAAATTATTATCACCAACTAGGCACGAAGGAGAAACAATAATTATATTATATATCAATTAGGCTAAGATTTTGACACTAATATTTATCTGAAAAAGTAAACTGAAAATTTCTTTTCTTCTTTCCAAACAAGTCAATCACTTTTCCTCGAAACCAGGAGACTTTGCCCTTTTCCTGAGGACACTAAGGAGGCACAAGCTTGATGTAGTATCCTCCGTCTGGTCCTCGCTAATAGAACTTCTCAGCCACGTCTTCACTCTATGCAGTGTGCTGAAGGAACGCTCTATGGCGCAAGTAATTGTCGGTGGTTCTAATTTAGAACTAAATAACTAAACTTTTGCATATTTAAAAAAATTTTTTTTTAAATGTTTATTCTTTTTTTTTGTAGGCCTAAAGTTTGATTTATCCCTTACTGAACATTTTTTGTTTCCTGAGCTAATAACTTTTAAAATGTTACATCATTCGATATTTTAGTTGAAAATACGAATTCTTTGGGCCTTTTTTAATAAAATAGCTATTGAACACTTTTGGATTTGGATATAAAATTACTATTTGGGGATTTAGCGATTTTTTTGAAAAAAAATGCTTCCAAAACAGAAAAAAATCTGGGCGAACTAACAAGACCACTTTCAGGGTTAAGAACATGCCTTTGGCGAACACTTAAATGTTGAATCGAATTGCTCAAAACTCACTATGAAAGTTGGATTCTACTTTTGCAGCCTTTCCAAAAATATCTCCTAGGCTATCAAACTCCAAGCTGCTTGAAGCTCTCTCTGAATTACATCCTATTTCTGTAGTGTTTTGAAAAAATACCAAATTCGAAATGCCCGAAAACAGCGGTAAATTGGATTCTAGCTTTGCAGCCTTTTGAAAAAAAGATACACTTGGTTATCATTCTCAAAAATGTTTAAAAATCGCTTTGAACTGTATTCTATTTCTATAACCTTTTGAAAAAAAAATTCCCTAGTTTATCCAACTCAAAATGCTCGAAACTAGACTTAAATAAAATTTTAACATTTGTTTTGTGTATAAGTAGAAATTTATCCTTGTAATA
>JAGFPH010008857.1:25330-36399 GCA_018207615.1 Philaenus spumarius
TAAAGATTACTTTCCCGGTGTATGATTTTTGCCTCTTCCCAATTGAATTTGTGATTTTCGGACCATATATGTTCTGCAATTTTCGATTTATCGACTAGGCCTAACCGTACATTATTTTTGTGTTCTTTTATTCCAATATTTAAAGGTCTTTTTGTCTCGCCAATATATTGCCTATCACATTCACATTTAATACTGTAAATACAGTTTTTAGAATCCTGTGTGTCATTTTTTAGGTTTAGTTTGGACGAGATGTTGTCTAACAGTGTTTTTTGTTTTAAAAGCAGTACAAATTCTATATTTTCTGACTACGCGCCTAACATTTTCCGATAATCCCGGCACATATGGGATTGTCATGTACGCTAGAGGTTTATTCTCATATTTGGACTCTTTCTTTTTGTTATTTTTCGCTCTTTTATATTTAGAAATAATGGACTGAGGCTATCCGTTAGAACTTAAATCCTGCTCAATTCGGGCAAGTTCACTGTTTAAACTATTATTATCAGAACAAATTTTATAGGCTCTATCAAGTAAGGAATGAGCTATTCCTTCTTTGACGGAATTAGGATGATTAGAGTTATAGTTTAAGTAACGACCGGTGTGTGTATTATTTCTATAGACTGATGTTTTTAGAACATCTCTATCTCTCTCAACACACACATCCAGAAAAGCTAATTTATTATTTGCTTCGTTTTCCATGGTTAGGGATATGGAATCAGAAGCGTTGTTAATGGAAGCAAAAAAGTTTTCTAATTTATTACAACCATGAGGCCATACAACAAATGTATCGTCCACATATCTGAGCCATACTTTCGGTTTAAATTCGGAAGAATCTATAATTTTCTTCTCAAATTCTTCCATAAAAATATTGCCAAAATAGGACTGAGTGGACTACCCATTGCCATACCGTCATCTTGGCGATATATTTTATTATTAACTTGAAAGTAATTGCACTCCGGAGTTCCATGATGCCGACAACTGGCAGGTTAGTTCTTTGTTTTAAGTTGTTGTCTTTTAAAAGTCTACTTTCAATTATATTAAGAGTTTCTTGTACGGGTACATTAGTGAATAGACTTCAACATCAAAACTAACTAACCTATCTTCCTCATTTAGTTTAATATCTTTGCATAATTCCACGAAATGTTTAGAGTTTTTCACAAAAGAGTCATTGTTTCCTGCTAGTGGTTTAATTATGCGCAGAAGGTATTTAGATAATTTCCTGCATGGGGAACCACGGGAACTGACAATAGGTCTAAGAGGGACGTTAGGTTTATGTATTTTAGGTAGGCCATACATATGGGGGAGTTTAGAGTAATGTGGTGTTAGTGAAGAACGAAATTTATCGCTAAAATAAAACTTGAACTTTCTGAGTGTGCTAGCAACTTTATTTTCGAAACTAGTTGTGGGGTCTTTAATAAGTAAGGTGTATTTACCAGCGTTTAAGGTTTCGATAATTTTATTTTTCATAGATGTCCGCATCCAGAACTACAGTGGTATTACCTTTATCCTTTATTACCTGGCATTACCTTTATATATGTTTGGTGTCAAAACAAAAACTGTTTTGCTATTTTACCTAAGTTTTTGCATCTTTAGTTTTAAATATTTTACCCATTTTAAGTCCGATTTTATGGAAAAAAAGTGTTTATTTGTTGCATGCATATTTAACATTTACCTAGTATGGGATATTTTTCAACAAAACAACCTTAGAAGACTTTACAATATTTCACAGTAATAGATTATCAAATCAAATTCAGGAAAAACCAATGTTCAAATAATGTTTATTGGAGATTTAAGATAATTTGTATACAGTAATTGACATAACTTTTGCATTGTAAGTTACAAAAAATCATTAATACTTAATTTGTTTTAATTCATTAAAAAAAGTATTAAATTTATGCCACATTTTATTATTTGGTTATTAAAAACATTATCAATAATAAATCTTTGTTTAACAGTACTGTATAATATAGTTGCAACGTGCACCAAATATTGAAACATGTGCTCGCTCTCTCCAAACTCCAAACGAAAACTAAATTCTCTTCGTTGGGGATAATGAAAGGAGGTCAAAGCAGTTTGTGCAAGTCAGTGCAAGAGGCAGATATATTCGCGGTCTGGTGGTGCGGCGAAATTTAAACTCTGTCTATAATGTCAGTTTCGTCTCGAGGTGCAGGAAAAGACTGGTGGCGCCCCGAGTGACTTCGAAGCGAACTAACATGCAAGCGTCCGCTTATAGCCCATTAGGTTTCGCTTCTTGTAGTGTTGTTTCTTCAATGCTACTAGTAACATAGCGGGATATGGCCACATTCATAACGGCGCGGGAAGCGGCCGCGGGGGTCTGCAGCGGCCGCCTCTCGTCAGAACGATGCTTGCAGCGTTTCCCGCGCCTGTGGTGTCATACAGATTTCCATCTTACTGTTGCTCATAACACTATTTCAATGTTACTAATTTCTACATTGCAATGTGTTTTTATTATTCAGAATAGCCTATACACTTATTTCAAACATAAAGTTTGGTTTTAATTTCTCCAACATTAGATATTTATCTTTATTGATAAAATTCCGTTGACTTTTAATATTTTAAAATTATAATGGTACCAGTATTTATCTAAATATTGCTTAGATCCAAAGGAGAAACTAATTTTTTTAAAAGCCTTTAGTTCTACAGCCAAAGGTATATATTAGGCCTGTATAGATACGTATATTAGGCCTGTATAGATGCACGAAAAAATATTTTGAAAAACAACCCATGTTTGGCCAAAAAACCCCCAAAATAAGTTATTATTATTATTGTTAGCTAAACATGAATTTTTAGAAAGATATGGTTTTCTGCATATGGTAGGGTACAGGGCTACAAATAAGCCAAATTTGATCAAAATCTTTAGAACCGTTTTTTTATAAAAAAAATAATAACTGATTTTTTTGGCCAAAAAGGGGGTTGTTTTTCAAAATTTTTCATAACCCTTTTTGTGCATCTATATAGGCCTAATTGACATGTTTGGTGCAAATTTGTTCGAAAGCGATCGAATATTTTTCGCTCTAGCTTTGTATACATACAGGCAGACATTTTGTAAAAACCAGTTTTTTGGACTAAGGGGGTCCCAAAACGGATGTTTCCACAAAAATCTCAACATCGATTTTTTTGCGATCACTATACTTTCTCTATACTATAGTATAGTGAGAAAGTAAAATTGGAAATAATACAGAAATGCAGAAAGGGGGCAAGTCTCAATTCCAGTCGCACACACTTTCTGATATTCTACAGGAGCTGGACAGCAATGCCCAGTGTAATTTGACAGACCAAAGCGCTATCCGAATACGGTAACATAAGGCACTAACATCCGACAGTGCGAGTTTGAACTGAACACAGTACCATGTGCCAAATACCTTCTGCTGCGGTTCAAATGTGTTTTTAACTATACAGGGTGTCTCTGAACTCTCTACCGACCTTTTCAGATATTATTCCTGGACCATAGACAAGCCAAAATATCATATTCAAAATTTCAAAAACTCAAAAGTTACTCGTATAGCCGCCATTTTGTTTTTTTCACATAGGAAATTTTAACTCGAGAACGGCTAGTTATAATTAAATGAAATTTGGTATTTAGCTTTATTACCTAAAGACCTAATTACAGAAAAAAATTAACTGGGTGTGCTTAAGACCACACGTTGGAAGTGATAACTTCTATGACTACGGGGATTTTTAACTCGGTAAATGTGTACAATTATAAGGATTATAAAACTGTAGGCCTATTTGTTCAAATTGTTTATTTATATCCGTTATTATATATTTAAAGAAAGGTAAAAATATTATCTTTTAGTTACCTTTTATTTCATATTGATAGATCAAATGATTTAGAAGTTGTTAATATTACAGTAAAGAAATTAATAATCAAATATGTTATACAAAGATGTACGAATGTTTACGAAGTTAAACAGTAGGTATCCTTCTTTAAATTTGTATAAACGAATATATTGATGATCAAAGGTTAGTTTTATATACAGTTTATAACCCCAAAGCAAATCTTATAACGTGTAGAAGCCCATATATAACTTATAGTTATAGAAACCTACATTAGTTGTATAACTAATATATAAGAAAATTAACATCACAAGAAATTTTAATGGTTGAAGTTGTAAACATAACCCCAAAATATAATCTACGCTGGGTTTTGTTTAAGAATTACAGATGATGGGCGAAATCAGCTGTTATATTATATTAACTAATTCTTATGTGTTAATTTGATTGCTATGCTAATAAATGTAAATAATGTATTAATAATATTCCCTCTCCACGATCTGACTTGTGTCTAAACAAAAGCGTGACGCGAGATCTCGCGAGAAATCTGGCGTGATGCGAGATCTCGCGGGAAATCTGGCGTGATGCAAGATCTCGCGAGAAATCTGGCGTGACGCGAGATCTCGCGGGAAATCTGGCGTGACGCGAGATTTCGAAAACATAGCCAAGTCGAAAGTGCCCAACGGGCCAATAGAAGTTATCACTTCAAAAAAAATATTTTTTTACAATCATTAATTTCAAAATGGCGGCTGCCTAAAATTTTCAAACGTAAATATCTTAAAAACCGCTCATATTAAAAAAATTACATTTATAACGTTTTATTTATAGAATTTAATTGCAAATCTAATGACACGAAATTTACGGAAATCGGTTCATAAATAATGGAGAAAAATCCATATTTAAGATATTGCATTCTTGTCAATATCAACTGTTATCATGTGACATCGCTGCTAGTGAGCCAAGTCGATCAGCTGTTTCAAGTATAATTCCACCAAACAGATGATTAAAACATTAACCAGCTGTATTAAGTTCATTTGCACCAATCATCTGATTGAGACCCTTGCGATTCCTAGGGTTCACTAATGCTTCAAATAAAACATAAAATATCAAAAATGCGTTAAAATTACAAAAAAACAAATGGATTTATTTACATGAGATATGACTACAATTCTATTTACAAACGATGTTCAATATGCCCACCGCCAAGTCGATTGCACATCGAAAACCTAGTTGTCATGGATTGCCGGACAGCTTCAAATTCATTCTTCTCCTGTATGACCGCAGCCGCCTCTACAATTCTACCGATCGGGTCCAGTTCATTTTCCACAGGTGTTGAATACACAGGTGTTGAATACACAAGTTCCGAATACACAAGTTCCTTCATTCTCCCACAAACATAGAAATCTAGGGGAGAAAGATCAGGTGATCGCGGAGGCCACGATACTGGTCCCCCGCGACCAATTATGAATACTGATTACGTTAACACAGATTACTATTAAAAAGCAGCACACTGATTAACAATAAGCAACATACAGGAAAAAGACACATTTTAACAGGAAACTGCCATATTTTAACAATATATTGATCAATCAGCTGTTTGGTGGAATTATGCTTGAAACAGCTGATCGACGTGGCTCACTAGCAGCGATGTCACATGATAACAGTTGATATTGACAAGAATGCCATATCTTAAAAATGGATTTTCTCCATTATTTATGAACCGTTTTCCGTAAATTTGGTGTCATTAGATTTGCAATTAAATTCTATAAATAAAACGTTATAAATGTAATTTTTTTACTATGAGCTATTTTTAAGATATTTACGTTTGAAATTTTTAGGCAGCCGCCATTTTGAAATTAATGATTGTAAAAAAATAAATTTTTTTCTGTAATTAGGTCTTTAGGTAATAAAGCTAAATACCAAATTTCTTTTAATTATAACTAGCCGTTCTCAAATTAAAATTTCCTATGTGAAAAAAACAAAATGGCGGCTATACAAGTAACTTTTGAGTTTTCGAAATTTTGAATATGATATTTTGGCTTGTCTATGGTCCAGGAATAATACCTGAAAAGGTCGGTAGAGAGTTCAGAGACACCCTGTATATGTTTGTAATGTACATTAAGTGTTTCATGTATGTATAAGTGTTTTAAATGTTTTATTTGTGACAAAGTTCCCAGTGTACAAACAGCTGAATTAGAAAATGACTGAATAAAATAGTCAAAACGGCCGTCATATAAAAACGACGAAAAACCAGGATTGTACGACAGATCGTAAAGGTAAATATATATATTTATAAACAATCCAGTTAGGCTACCACAAATAAGTATGGCATATTTTCACTGTACAAGTGGTTTTTTCAAATGAAAAAAATGGGGGGGAAAATAGCTGATATTTCGGGTTTAAATCTGTCAAATTAGGTCCAATAGGTCTCAAACTCTTCGTTTTTAAGTCCTTATTCAAAATTGGTCAATAGATTTCAATTTGTTATTATATAATCTGAAATAACTACAATAAACCGCTAAAAACCATGCAAACTGTTAATTTTCTAATTTTTAAGGGTTTGCCCTTCTTTTGACGAAGGTGCAAAGTCGGACCATTAATCTATACCTACTTCAAAACTACTGATTCCAAAAAAAGTTATTTTTAGAGAATGTTTTCTAAAAATGACTATTTGGCTATAACTAATATAGACATAGTCCAAACCATCCACATTACAATCTTTCTTAAGTAATTCTTTACATATGATGTGTTTTCATCAACTTGAGTTTCGAAAAACTTCTTTCACTACTAGCTCCAGATATATGGGACACCGCCGGCTGATTCAGGCATTTAATTCCATGTCCAGAAAAAGTTTACTGCTTATCACTAAAGATGTCTTTATTTTTCTGCGCAGATCGTGTTTTTCAGGCAAAGTGATTTTTTTGTTAAAATGTCCTGCGTTTAAATTTATTCAATCAGAAGTGTTTTACTTTTGTCATAAAAAAAGTTGGCAATTACACATTTTTTATTTGTGTACACAATAACTGCGCTGTGGCCAGCTCTGCACTCCAATGGACTAATATTATTCTTTAGATTTATTAAGAACATAGTTTATTCTGTGAAATTCATGTCTTTAGAAAAAGGATTATTTCTGCCATCACAACTGTAACTGCGATTCCGAACGTGCTCCTGTGCACAAGGCAAGAAATATATTATAAATTTCTAAAGGGGCTTCTAATTAATTTATAAAGAAATTTATTAATGTATGCAAAGAAATCCCAACTTTCCTCTTCAGTTTAAGACTAAAATTGTCATAATATGGTCACTTTACTTGGAGGATTTTTCAAATATACTAGGTATTTTGTCAACGACCCTGTATTTAAACTATCACAATGATCATACACTAATAATTAGTACATGGCCTACAATTGTAAATTATATCCAATTTAATAATTATGTTATATGTTTGTCACCAAAAACCACGTTTTCAAAATACTGTCCTCACAAGAAATGTATGTAAGAAAGTATGCGCCGTAGCACGAGGCACTCAGAACGAAGGCACCACTTGTTTCGTCCTCACGACAGCCCTGCCCACAAGTAATAATTTCAAGAATTCCAAAAAAATTATAATGATTTAACTCTAAATCCAATTAACTTAGAAACATAGTTTGTAATTCAACAATATGTATTCATAATAATAACAAAGGGGACAAAAAATAATGTTCAAATACTATTCAAAGGCTGTACTTAAGTATAGAACATTATTCATTATGTGTATGATATATTTCTCAATAGTTTCTGGAATGAGTCCAAATCATTTAAAAAGAAAAGTTAATCTCTCTAGAAAAGTAAGAATGAGAGCTTCATAAACAGTGCAATTGGATATCACACATTACAGGTCAGTATTATTGAATACATAAGACAATTATTAAGAGCTCATCTATGAAAACAGATGATGATTATAACATAATTGTTTAGTGTTACAAGGACATATAGCTGAATTTTTAAATTATATATATAATACTTTTTATAAGAAAACATTAGCAGTATTATTCTCTGGATTCAGTGCAAGTCTTCACACGTTCAACGAACATGAATAGGCCTGGTAATCGTTTTGAAAACTAAAAATTTTACTTGACATCGTTTAAGACTTGAAAACAAACAATTACTGTTCTCATTGGTCTGTTGTCTGTTCATCTATCAATGTATCTGTTTCATCTATATCATTTATGTGTGAAGAAATGCAGTTACTTGAAAGATTTGTTTACATCTGTATTTGTTTGATATCAATAATTAAATTAATGAAGAAGTATTTTTTAACTTTTAGTAAAAAATGTTTATTTAAATCCAATTAACTGAAATCATTCAATATCAGTTTTGTTTTATGAAACAATAATGGAACATTTACAAAATTAGTTAATCCACTTAGATTCATTAAATTAACTAATAGTAGCTGATTCAAACAGCTTCAGTTCTTTATTTTATATTGTTTAAATTTAACAACAAATATTGTGTGACCTTTGAAATAGCCAGAAAATGTTAACAAAAATAATTTTTTTCTAAATTCCTTAAAACATAAAAAACACTAAACCTGCATTTGAATAAAAAATCAGCAAATTTAGAACTTCAATTTTAAAGGCTCTAGAGCAGCTTTTTTAACTTTTGTTTGATTTTTAAAGTACGCACAGTAAATATTTAAAAAAGGCACAAAACAATGTGAAGGAAAAGTGAAAGAAATTAAATGACCATAATACTCTACAGTAAATAATTTATTTGAATGTTATAAGGAATTAACTAAATTTTCTTATAAAAATAGTATAATTACTTTTATATAACTTAATTTAAACAAACCAAATACTCCATCTTTACTGTAATACTTGAACTTTAATGTTTTAAAGCAGAATACTTCTTTTTAAAACTTACAGTCTTAACTTAGCTTAAATTTAATATGGAGGTTAAAAAATATTGCTAGTGAAATCAGGTTAAAACTAATGCCAGAAGTAGTTTCTTTTGTACACAGGGGTTTGAAAAGGTTATTTTCTTTCGAAGATTTCAAAAATTGGTGTTACTCCTTTAAAAAGTGCAACATGGCAAAGTTGTGTAAAAATAACAGCTGTTAATTTTATCAAATACAAACTACTTTTTTCTGTCTGTTACAGTCGGTTTGTTCTTATAATAAAAATAAACACAATAACAAAAATTTATAATAATTTATTGAGGTAACTTATAGACCTATATTATTTAATTTCATTAATAGATCTACATTAATATAGGCATTAGAAATATTTATTAATTTCATGGCAAATAGGATAGATAGCTAGTTCTACAAAAGTGAAAACAATTTGGGCAGCAGTTCTTGATTATTGTAATCTAAAAGTTCTTTGTTACAAAATTTGTTGTTGTTCATTTGAAGTTAAAAAAAATCCAAAAAGATATCCACACAGTAAAAGATTTTACGCATACACCCATCTTCAATAAAATACGATTGCATTTTTTGTGCGTCGTTCACTGCGTCAGAGAACTGTAACAGATAGATTAGAACTTTAAATTAATTTACACCAAGGTTTGAGATAATGTAAAAATTACAAAAGCAATAAATTTTTAGTCAATGTTTTTACAGAAGTGCTTGAATTAGATAAACATTTTAAAAACATTTAGTGCAAAGTGGTTTAAAAATATCTACTAAATAATAAACTCCACAAATTTTCCTCATTTAGTAAAACTGTCTCAAAATAACACTACATTTATTTGTACCAGAAGTTAATTCTGATGTTAAAAATATAATCTTGTTAACAGTCTTAGTGTCTCAAAATCTTTCCAGACTATACAGAGTTAGTTTTTAATTTAAAGGCCCAATGAAATCCATCATCCTAGTAAGTATGTCAGGTATACGTGTGGCATCCCCAAAATGAAGTCTGCTTAAAAGGTGTTAGAGGGAATTTTGACCAAGTTGTCATTTCTCAATTTATTGATACTATAAGACCATTATTACTTCCATTCCCCACCTGTTTATCTTAAACATAACTTAAATGTTAAGCCTATATACATATCTTCAGATTGTTAACACCCATAGTAATACTTTAAATTTTGCCATTCTTACTTTGTATCATACTTAGTATTGACTGTTATTTTTAACCCCTGATGCTAACAGAGGGGTTTTAAGTTTAACATGATTGTGTATCTGTCTGTGGCATCGTAGCACCCAAACGGATGAACTGATTTTTATTTAGTGTTTTTTTGTTTGAAAGGTGACTTGATCAAGAGTGTTCTTAGCTATGATTAAAAAAATCTGTTCGGCCACTTGAGAGGTTCTTTAAAATTTGTAATTTATCTCTTATTACAAACCATTAGGTTTGCAAAATGTAAAGTAAGCTTTTTCAGCTAGTAAGTAAAAAGAATATCAAAAGGGTGTATGAACCTCCTTACAAAATGATGTACATATGTATAGTTTAAGAAATACAAGCAACACTGATAAAATTTGTCTTTCATTTATTTAACTAAAATATTAATAATATAGTATACTTTGTGCACGTTACACATTTTACTATTAAAAAAATTCACACATTCCTATTAAAGACGCATGGTTGAAAGCATTGACAAGGTAACATCTTGAAGAGTAGTGACAATGGCAGAGGGGAGTCCTCTCCCCCTAGCTCCTAGGAATGAAAAATATGTAGATTAATAAATTATAGTCAGATATTTTCTTTTAAGAGAATTATGAATGTAAAAGTCAGTATTACATAGAAGTTCAGTACTAAAATATTTTTTAAATGTTATGTACTGTTTCATTTTATTTTATTCTTTACAAGAGTTCAAGCATTAGCTGCTGGGGCACTACTTGGTACAGCCTCAAGGCATGATATAGTTTTGTGCTTTATGTATTTCATTGACAATGTAAAGGTACACTGTGTGATCATGGGCGCCCATACCAGCTGCGGCCCCCCCTAGCTCTATGAGAAAGGAAAAAATGTATCTTGATAATTATACTCAGGTGGTTTTCCTTCAAGGAAATTGATTTGAAAATACCATTTATATATTAATACAATGTATTTAAATATTATTCGTTTGTTTGTTTTGCTTTAAAAAATGATCGATGTTTTGAGGGTGGATATTAATAACATCGATTGTAAACATCAATGTTTTTCTGTTGATGTTTTCCGGATGATCATACGGATCATTCCTACTTTGAGAATTCATTGACGGTGTAAAGTTACAGGACTAAATGCTGTGTGGGAAAGGAAGTAAGAAGCTTACTCCACATCCTTGACCAGTTGACAATATCTGAGTCATCCTAAGCA
>JAGFPH010008858.1:11574-34815 GCA_018207615.1 Philaenus spumarius
ATATGTTTATCAAGTTTGGTTAATATTGAGTAATTATTTTGTTCAGTACAAGTGTTTAAAGAAGGTATGTAATTTCGCGAGATTTTCGCCTTTTGACGCATATTTAAAGCTAATTTTCTAGAAGAGGCATTCCACGAATTTAAAAAAAAAATTGTACAATACACCCAATCACCTAAGTTATATGTTTAGCGAGTTTGGTTAATATTGAGCAATTATTTTTTTCAGTACAAGTGTTTAAAGGAAGTATTTAATTCCGCGAGATTTTGGCCTTTTGGCGCATATTCAAGGCTAATTTTTTCGAAGGGGCATTCGATGCATTTCTTTTAAAAGTTATACAATACACACAATCACCTAAATTATATGTTTAGCAAGTTTGGTGAATATTTAGCAATTATTTTGCTCAGTACACGTATTTAAAGAAGGTATATAATTCCGCGAGATTTTCGCCTTTTGAAGCATATTCAATGCTAATTTTCTCGAAGAGGCATTCCATGAATTTCTTTAAACAATTATACAATACACACAATCACCTAATATGTTCAGCAAGGTATTTATTTATTTAATGTTACGTTGCAAACGAGATTACCTTATGAAATGTTACCAAGACTATCAAGTAATATTGTCTGCAGCGTTACTTGAATATTCCAAGAAACACATTTACTAAAAAAATACATTAAAACAAACATTTTCAGAATGATAAGAGATACAAATAAATAAATATATAATATATAAATAATAATAACATTTAAACTTAGAGTACCGATAATTATTGATAACTCAAAATTTTAAAACAACAAATTTTAAGTAATCAGCTTCAAATTAAAATAAACATTACAAAATATTATTTATTTAATGTAAGAGTTGCAAGCGAGATTACTTTATCTTAAAAAGTTACCAAGGTCCTCGATTAATTTCTTCTGCAGCTTTAAGTTAAAATGTTTAAACAAAATCTTTACTAGCAAAATGCACTTAAAATTGTCAGAATAATTAGATATAAATAAATATATAATATACAAATTATTATAATCAAATTTAAGCCTAGAATAATAAAATTATTGATGACAAAAATAGAAAATAAAACATAATTTTAAGTTAAACTTCTAGACTAAATTAAATTGCACAGTGTCAATTTAAATTTAAATAGTTCAATTGTTTAAATTCAACTATTAAATTAACTATTCCCTAAGACCTAAGGAAGGAAATTTTCTATAAAGCAGTTTTATTTAAAAAAAAAAACGTCAGCAGTAATTATTATGTCATGTGCATATATGCATATAAGCTATGTGTAAGTATTTATAAGTTGTATGTGTTTTATTTTATGTTATAATTATTGCACATGTTTTATTAAACTGCAGTATGACATTTAAGTTTTTGTGGTTTATTGGAATAAATACAACCATGGGAGACCCCTGCGTCCGCACGCCAAACCCCCCCCCCCCCCAACTCCCTGTTGAAACCCGGTGTGCGCCGTTGGAACCCGTTGTGTAGTCAGCAATGCTCAGGTCTACACTGAAAAAAAAACTTAACCTAAAAATTAGATATACTAATAATTTATTTAAAATTTGAAATAAAATGTTAATGGAAATATTAGTGACTGCAGCTGATTACTGAATCAACAATAAACATTATTTATTTATTTTTGTTCAGTCTATGTCTAACTTAGGCCTAGTTGTTGCCCGTCGATACTCGGCGGATACAGCTCCATTCGTGGTGAGTGGAGCGCTAGGCAGATGGTGCGAACCATGTATAAAATGTACTTTTTAAAATGCTATTTCCTTAAAATTATTTTGCTTGTAGCAAAGTTAAAGAAGAGAAAATGGATTCGACAATCAGAGAATTTAACTAATATTTTATATACATAATCTAATTTTTGGGATGTCAATACAGATAGGAAAGAAAGGAGAAAAAATTACTTTGCATAAGTAATACAGTTGTCAACTACCATGAAAAACCTTGAATTTTCCTTTATAAATAATCTGTCCAAAGGTTTTTTCCTTACAGCTTTATATATAGATAACTCCTAAATATATATAAAAAAATAATATACGGTAAGCCTAATGAAAATAATTATCTGTTTAGTTATTGATTAATGTAATTATTTATATACATACCTTTTTTGTTTACGCACTTAATTTAAAGTTTAATTTTAATTTTTTAATTGAATGATGTACTTAAATTATTGTCCTTATGGAATACAGAATTTTCCTTACAGAATATGGTTATAACTTCCACTAAACTCTCCAATTTGTTTTTGCTTTGTACGTCCAATGTTGGATTGTTAAAATATTTGTGCTTTTAAACTAAAGTCTGTTAATTTATGTAAAATATAATGAGCATTAAATGAATAATAAACCAATATTTACAGAAACAATTTTAAAGAACTTACTTAAAAACAATATTTGCTGTTATATCACTTTTTAAACCATTTTAATTTTTAGATCATTAAAAGAACGGACTCGAGACATAGCAACATACAATTGTCCATGGCTAAAAACAGGCTGGGGTAAGTAAATCCCTACTCGGTCTAATGTTTGCCCTTGGGCTTTATTTATAGTCATACAGAATGCTAATCGAATAGGGAATTGTCTTCTCTTGAATTCAAATGGCAGGGTTGCATCAGATGTTATGAATAAGGTCTATTCTTGGTATTAAAGCGGTTTCTCCCATATTTTTGCCATCAATTAATTCTACAATTAAATTGTTTTTGTTCATTTTCTTCACCACCATTCTGGTACCGTTTAGAACCTTGAGTAACATAAATGTTCCTTAATTAATAACATCACAATAGCACCATCTTTCAATTTTGTATATATCAGACAAACTATAACTTTGTTTGTTATAGTGAGTTTTTAAAGGTATCCTGTAGACCTATTTAAAACTGTAGGTCTATTTGTAAAATGTTGTATTTATGGAGGCCTTAAATTATATATCAAGATAAATATACAAATGTTATCTTTTAATTGGTTTTTATTTCATATTAATTAAAAAATATTTTTGAAGTTATTAATATTATAATAAAGAAATTAATACTCCTATATATTTATATGTTATACGAAGATGTACGTATGTTTCTGAAGTTAAACGAATGGGTATCTTCTTTAAATTTGTTTAAATGAATTAATTCATTGTTGATAAAAGTTTGTATTTATATTCACTTTATAACCTCAAAGCAAATCTTATAACGTATTATAAACTATCTTAATTTTATAACTAATATTTAAAAAAAATCAACTTCAGAAGAATTACATTATTGATGAATTGTAATTCTTAACATAACCCCAAAGCACAATCTACGCTAGGTTTTGTACAGATGATGGGTGAAATCAGCTGTCGCATCATAAAAATGTTACAGCTTTGCTAAGAAATTGAAATTATTGTAGCAAAGAATACTTATGAGAAGCGTTGGTAATGGAGCAGGCGTTTCAACCGTGACGTCATCACAGTGGCAGTGACGGGAACGCTTTCCTTGGCGGACTGGTCCAGCCCTTGTATTCTATAGCCCTGTATGTAATCATCGTTTTCAAATTGTAGTTTTCTGTAAAGTTATTGCCGCGTGCGAAAAACACAAAGAAATGACTGCCATTTCAGTGGTTTTTCACATTGAACCTGGTATAGGATTCATGCGCGAGATGTTTATTTATTTGAAGTCATGCTAATTCAAATACTTTTATGAATCAATAATTTACAAGTATACAGTTCAATTCTTAGATTTATTGTCTACACTTTGTTATAATAATATCTAATTTTTGGGCAAAGCATATATTCCTAAATTACTATTCTAACTAGGCTTAGTTTTGTTAGCAGTCTTGTAGTAGGAACATTAAAACTGTTGTTTTCAAAATCAGAAATTTGATATTTATATATATTTTTATACAGTTCTAGTTAGAACTAAATTAAAAAACTTTTTTATATTTATGAAAAAATTACAAAAAATGTTTACTACTTTTTATGTAGGCCTAAAGTTGAACTTTTCCTTTCGTTGCGTAACATTTTTTGTTTCTTGAACTAATAACTTTGTAAATTTTACATCAATTAATTTTTTACAGGCATATGTAATTTTTTAACCTTTTCCTACAAAAAAGCTACAGAACACTTTTGGATTGGGGTATAATTACTATATTTGGGGATTTTTTTTAAAAAAAAAGCTTGCAAAACGCACCAAAATGTCTTGGCACCGGAAAAACGTTAACATAAACAGTTCTAGGGTTGCAAAATACGTATTTGCAAATCGAAATATTAGAATTATTGGTAATGCAATACCACTGTAAACATATTAAGCGGTTTAAAAATGAAGTTTGCTTGAACTGTGTTTTTGCTGTTTCGTCGTGTCTTCAATTTCAACAAACCTCGTTGTTCCTTCACTATTCTATCTTTTTTTGTGGATTTTTATAGGAAGTGCTTTCAATGTTCCAGAATGCGGAACCAAAGACAGATTTAACATTAGAAAACACATAGCAATGAATACTTAAGTATTCATTGCACATAGTATACCTTCTGCATAGTAAACACTATTTTGCATCTTATAAATTAATACTACACATTATGTTATTATATGGAATTGTAAAAGCATAAATTTCTTTTTATAGTAGTATTTCATTTTGTTACTGTGTTAAATGGTAGTTTTAACTCACTGAACGTCGGTAACATCCATTTATAATAGGTTTAATTTAAAACATATTTTTAAACTTTTTGAAAGAAGTTCCTTAACGCGGTTTGCGGTAGGAGTTAACAAATAGAAAATGTAATGCGTAACGAAAAATGTGTTATTAAATGGTTGCTTTGGCAATGACAAATATAAAATACTAATAACGAAAAAGCGTTATCAAGTTGGTTGGTATGTAAGTGAATGTAAGTAAATACATTCAAGATACATGTGTTTTGGTTCATCAATTTAAATTAAGAGACGATCGGTTCCGTCCGGCGTAGTTCAGCATCGTCAAGCGCTGAAATGCATTCAATAAACATAAAATGAGTGCTCATCAGTCTAGGCCTAACCTAAAACTATTGTGTGCATATTTCATTTATTTTACCTGCCTTAACGGCAAAACAAATAATATCAATAATAGTTCAGTAACAACATAATAAATAATTCATCAGTTTCAGGTGGTAACAGCGCATTCATGCGCAGTTTTTATATACACAATACACAAGATGGCACTTAACTCAAAAACTATTTATATCACACAAAAAATGTTGGTACAAAAGTTATAGTGAATTAAATTCTCTACAATTTTTATACGAAACTTCATTTTCTATGACGCACCCAACTGAAAAACCGGAATTCGGCCACTCTTTTCCAAGATGGCGGCATAAGCTCAAAGTGGTGGGGGTCGCAAACTTAGTATGTTTTTTTAGGATGTCGAAATGTACTATATTACCAAGTTTCATCCCTCCCGCATTTTTTCCAGGTAAAAGTAGGCGTACCTGTTGCCTGGGCTATTATTGCATAACACTTTTTATGAACTTGTTATGGAGTTAAATTTGGTTGTTTTTCTAAAGTAGTTTTGAATTCTACTAATGTAAAGATTGATCACTCAAGTTGTCTCTCATTAAGAAACTGTCTTTGATTAATTTCCGTTCCGTATACTCTTATCTAAGCCAATGCCGTCTGACAGAGATAATGATGACACAAGATACAAACGAAATCATTTGTTACTTGAGTTTTAATCTGCCTAAACAATGGTTTGGTTTCGAGAGAATTTGATAACGTAATAACCTAAGTTGTTAACTCTGATTGCCCAATAAACGTTTTGCGCACAAATCGACACGTGACTGTAAATATCTGGGTAGCTCAGTCTTTCAAATATTGTAAATGTATCTTCATAATGTTATTTTGTAATAATTGGTTTGTTCGACCTGTTATCCTATACCAACACAGTCAACACAACAATATTGTGGTTACGTGTGCTGCTATTATCTTTAACCGCTTTATCCTTCATCCGATTGTTTTGTTAGTTACACCATCCGATATTAAATTAAAAGGGGTACAAAAAAGGTATCTTGAAATTTTTTGTAAAAATGTGCGCTTTTGGGATAGTTTAGGTTTGAAATTTTTAAACAGTCGCCATTTTGAAACGCATGATTGGATATGATCGTTTATTTTACTTAAAATATACCTTTATTAGGTACAAATTAATGTCAAGTTTGAACTCAATCGGTCAAACCGTTTTCTAGATATCAATTATTAGCGAATTTCCATAGGAAAAATGAGCTATTGCAGTGGCCCTTATGGTGAGACCCAAGGTCGGGAGTAGCAAATGAGCACCGATCATGGTCCCCAGAACACGTTTTGGGGTGTCATTAAAATTCATATGTATATATATGTATATATGTGTTCGCACTCTAGCGGCCGCATTTTAAGTCCGATTTGGTCCAAATTTGGTACACGTGTTGGTTGTCTATGGCTCGGACGAGTTCGTTAGCCAAAAAAATAAAAGAACAGGAAGTACGTTTTTTGCCCGGAAGTAACTATTTTTTTAGATTTTTACTACGAGAATGAATGTTTTTTAGAGTTTTTTCTAAAAATATAAATGTAGGATGTTATTCTGCACATTTTGTTTTTTTACGCGACCATATAGCTCGCTTCGTTCCCCCAAAATCGACCGAAACGTAAAATACCATAAAAGTACCCGGTTCGAAGCCAATAGGTGCAAACCCGTAAAGCCTCTAGGCACAAACAAATTATACTAATATATTGCGTACACACAGACAGCTGATCTACGCCTTCGTGACCTTTTTCCCAAATTGTTGGTTGAAACCCTAAAACATAGGCCTATAAACTTAATTTTGGAAATTTGCTCAACTCACGTCAGCGGTCCAGCTGCGTTGTCGAATTATTTTGTAAATTACACATACACAAAAAAGTAAATTACATAGGCGAAAAAGTAAGCACCCAAGTTTAGATTGTGAAATATGTTTGTCTGGATCCCAGTAAACAATCTACAAAAGAAGACCAGAGAGTTGGGGTACTTCTCAAACTCTCTAAAAGAATTAATTTCTTTCCAATTCAGCTCAATTTATTCAATTTGAACGTAAAACGAAGGTGGGCTTAGTAGACTAAGGGTATGTAAATTTATTCAAGTTCAGTTAGAAAAACATAAAAGTTTAATTGCAAAAGTAGAAGGTAGTGTTCTAAAGTTATGGAAGCCGAAAGTTTTGATTCATTTCTCAAACTGAGACAGCCGCTCGCTTTTAGCGATATTATCTTCTATTCTCGTGACATGGTAATCCGTCTTAGGTCAACTCAGACGAACTCTTTAACTGATACAAATATGTTCAGATTTTCTTTGGTGGGAATTTCTGTAGATTTCAGTCAATTTGAATTGTTCATAAGTTAAAAGTAATAACACAAACTTGATGTATAGAAGCACAAGAATAAAATAAATATAAAATAGGGAAATCTGCAGGCTCGTGTGTAAACCCAAATTTAGATAAGATGAATGTATAATATTTATAGTTGCAGTGTGAGCGTATGGATACACCCTGTTAAAATTTTAATAAATCGTGATAGAAAAATGAAACTTAGGACACCTTTCTATAAAAGTAACTTTTTAGGCACTATTACAACTTTGCCAATTTCCCCAAAATGGGATTTTTGGGGTGCAGCTCAACATTTTTAAATGTAAAGACCAATTAAGTGACACCTCATTTTAGAGGTCTTGATTAAAGAGGAAGAAAGGTTGAAACTATAGCTTTCTACCTCAACTCAGTACAAAATGGCAGATCATTGCAATTTTCAGTACCTGGTTCTAATACTTAGGAAATTTATTGTTAATTGAAAACAGTGAATTTGTGAAACAGATAAAATCAACAACTAATAAAATAAACTTCTTTTTATAATGTATTAATAATTTGTATTACAATATTACTAGTAATTACAATTACATTAAACTTACTAACCCGTGTTTTTTATAACAGGTGTTCAAACTGCTGCTCCAGGAAAGTTTGAAAATGTCCAAGCCTGTCGTAAAAACTTGAAACGCACGCTGTAAGGATTCACGCGGGAATTTTGAATTTGCTCTACTACTCTGTCCCTAAGGCCATTAATGCACCGGGGTTTCGTTCTATACACGTTGAATTTAATGTGATCCCACACAAAGTTGTCCAGTGGAGGTAGATCTGGCGACCTTGGTGGCCACTCGATACTTCCTTTCCTGACTATCCAGCGATTGGGAAAAATATACTGGCGGACATGCAGGCCATAGTATGGAAGTGCTCCATCCTGCTGGAACCCAACTTGATTACAGTTGTTGGTTGCTGCTTGGATAGCTGGATAAATCTGATTTTGTAGCATTCCCTGGTATACCTCGACATTTAGATTGCCATCAATAAAAAAAGGGCCCAACAAACTGATACCTCACAACGCTAAGCCAAACGTTTAATTTTCAGGGTACTGGGCGTGTTGCTCTCTCATCCAACGAGGGTTAACATCAGCCCAATAACGACAATTGTGTCTGTTAACATTACCGTTTAACATGAATGTCTGAGAAAGCAATGTTGTTCATTCTAACTGTGTTTTTATCAATGTTCCTCATCATAAATCCACAAAATTCTTTTCATTTTGTTAGCCGTTGATTTTATCTATCTCAAAAATTATTTTTTTCAATTAACAGTACCTTAAATCTCCTAAGTATTAGAACCAGGTTCTGAAAATTTCAATGATCTGCCATTTTGTACTGGGTTGAGATAGAAAGCTCTAATACTAATTATTTACCTTAAGTCCGTCTTGTGACTCCTTGTCGTTTAGTTTAAGACGACATGTTTCGGAGCCGTAACTCCATCATCTGGTCATCCCTCTGGTGAGTTCGTCGAACATTAAAAACATTAAAATTTTATAAACACACACATTTACACACGCACACTAACACACAAACACAGTTCGTCACACGAATAAATACAAGAAATAAGCCGCATCTCAACTTTCGGTCAGTATAATGCAGTGCAGCCTACTTATCGTTATCTCTGTATGTTTTATACAAATGGTTGATAGCCGTGTCGTACAAATAGTGGGAGTTGAACGTAAGTTTGTCGTTTAATACGTCATCTGGTTTTATTTTGAATGTTTTATATATTTCAAACTCCTCTATAGCATTCATTATTCTTCCTTTTGTACACGTGTATAAGGCTTCTACTGTTGAGTTGAAGTCTCCCGGCTTATGATCCGATTCAATGAGGTGACGTGCATAATTAGACCTATTGATAACAGAGCTCTTGTTAGGGAGATGTTCTTTATAACGTTCCTTAAACGTTCTCCCTGTTTGACCGATATAATGTTTGTCACAATCTTGGCAATTAATTCTGTATACTCCGGACAATTCCTCTATTGGGGTGATAATTTTTGGTTTTAACGAAGCATATAAGTTATTATTAGTACGGAATGATATGGTTATATTATGTTTCTTGAAAACGTTTTGTAAGACATTTGGTAAATATTTAGTATATTCTGAAGAAATATAGCTGTTTTTTTATGGTAGTGTCATTCTCAGAACGTTTCGTGTTCTTTTTCTTTTTGATATGTCTATTAATCAACTTGTCTATAGTTATAGTATTGTACCCGTTTGCCACAGCTATATGTTTAGTGATATTGATTTCGCTTTGGTAATCATCCTTGTTCATAGGTACCGTGATAAGTCTGTGGACAAAACTATGAAAAGCTGCCATATTTTGTGAATAAGGGTGGTGTGAATCGGCGTGTATGGTAACGTCTGTGGTAGTAGGTTTGCGATATATTTTATATTGTAACCTGTTTGTGTTTTTTGTTAATGTTAAATCGAGAAAGTTGAGTTGATTTTGCCTTTCCATTTCCAGTGTGAATTGGATGTTCGGTTTAATATCATTCATGTATTTCAGAAGTCCGGATATTTGTCTGTTAGTTCCATTAAAAACTAAAAATGTGTCATCTACGTAACGACCATAATAAATTATATTGTGTTTATATTTATTTTGATCGGATAATAAATATTTATTTTCATAATAGTTTAAATATATGTCAGCCAATAGTCCTGATATTGGTGAGCCCATGGCTAAGCCTTCTTCTTGTGTATAGAAGGCGTTATTGAAAGTAAAATAGTTTTGTTCCAGCAACGTTTGTAATAGCATTTTTAATTCATTTATTTGCTCTTCATTTAATTTGTTAGTCTTGGTGAGGTAATCGCTAACAATTTGTATAGTTTCAGCTATTGGAATATTGGTGTACATATTGACTATATCGAATGATAGGATTTTGTAATTTGGAAGGATCTTGATATTTTTAGTTTTGTTTATGAAATCTGTTGTGTTTATTATGCTATTTATTATGATTTATGATTAAGGACCATAATCATGCAATGCAAAAAAGAAAGCTCTAGTTTCCACTGTTATTCTTTAATCTTTAAAATGAGGTATCACTTAATTGGTCTTTAAATTTAAACATTTTGAGCCGTCAAGTTGTAATGGTGACTAAAAAGTTCACTTTTATTTCCTAGAAAGGTGTCCAGAGTTTAATTTTTCTATCTTTATCCATTTAAAATTTAACAGGGTGTATCAATACTTTTGACTCACACTCTAAAATTCATATTTATGTGTAAAAATATCTCTACAATACTTTTGATATGAGAATTTAAAATGAAAAGGCTAAAACCTGTTACCTTGTATTAGCCAATTGGTCATGACATTCCCTTTAATAATTTTTTTTTACCAGGTAAAGATTTATCATAATATGGGGTTAGCCTCCTGGATTGTATACTTAATGTTAGGTTATAAAATATCTTAATCCATTCCGTCGAACAATCCAATGTATTTATCCGTGTGGATAACTAGTTTCGACGACTATACCGTCATTGTCATATCCTAGACACCGTTGTTGGGAAGAAGTTGTTCAGCCATTCTGAAGCGTCGTCTTATTAGCGAATTTCCATAGGAAAAATGAGCTATTGCAGTGGCCCTTATGGTGAGACCCAAGGTCGGGAGTAGCAAATGAGCACCGATCATGGTCCCCAGAACACGTTTTGGGGTGTCATTAAAATTCATATATATATATGTATATATATATACATATATATATATATATATGTATATATGTGTTCGCACTCTAGCGGTCGCATTTTAAGTCCGATTTGGTCCAAATTTGGTACACGTGTTGGTTGTGTAAGTGGCTCGGACGAGTTCGTTAGCCAAAAAAATTCAACAACCGGAAGTAAGTTTTTTGACCGGAAGTAACAACTTTTTGAGATTTTTACTAAGAGAATGAATTCTTTTTAGAGTTTTTTCTAAAAATATAAATGTAAGATGTTATTCTGCACATTTTGTTTTTTTAGGCGACCCTGTAGCTCGCTTGGTTCCCCCAAAATCGATCAAAACGTGAAATACCATAGAAGTACCCGGTTCAAAGAAAATGTGGTGGATTCTACCGTGGGGCTGGCGTGCGAAGCACGCAATGCTTAGTGTGTTGAAAATACCCCTAATACGAGGTTTGGCGTGCGAAGCACGCAATGCATTGTGTATTGAAGACAATCCCAATATGTGGAATGGCGTGCGAAGCACGAAATGCTTTGTGTATTAAAGACAATCCCAATATGTGGAATGGCGTGCGAAGCACGCAATGCTTTGTGTATTGAAGACAATCCCAATATGTGGAATGGCGTGCGAAGCACGCAATGCATTGTGTATTGAAGACAATCCCAATTTGTGGAATGGCGTGCGAAGCACGCAATGCATTGTGTATTGAAGACAATCCCAATATGTGGAATGGCGTGCGAAGCACGCAATGCTTTGTGTTATTGAAGATACTCCCAATATGCGGAATGGCGTGCGAACCATTTTGCAGCTATTCAGCACCGTCGTGAATAGACCTATTTCCCAAATTGTTGGTCGAAACCCTAAAATATCGGTCTATAAACTTAATTTTGGAAATTTGCTCAACTCACGTCAGCGGTTCAGCTGCGTGGTCGAATTATTTTCTGTCTCATATAGTTGTTCGAGAGAATAATTTAAATAAAATTGACTAAAACAATAACACAATTACACGGTACACATTTACACTTAAAACACACAGACCGGGTGTTAACGAATGTTCGCTGCTTTTTGAACCAACGTTTGGTATTGGCGTAACAAGAGATTAGTGGTAGAGCCGGGCGGTCACTGATAATATGTTCAGAGAATGTTGCTGATGCCTTTAAATGAAACATGTTTGATTTTCGACAGTGACATTGCCAAATGGCAATTAACTTGGGTAAAACAATTTGAAACGTAAAATCAATGGGGGGATTTACTTAGCTTACACGTAGTTTGCAAATTCTGAAAGTTTGATTGGAAACTTCCAGAAGATAAATTTCAAAAGAAGTATCCTGTCAGGAGCCGGTAGTTTAGAATAACTCCTCAAGCCGAGGCTGCTTATAACTTTCTCATCGGTTTTTATAATATAATATTAACTAGCAAGATCTTGACACTAAATAAAACTTATTTGTTCATATTAGCTCTGCATAACTGCTAAATTTGTGTTTAATTACTTTGATGGTATATTCTATACTATAAAGATTGTAAGAAAATTTATTCTTTTAAGTACACAAAATATTAATTGAAAATCACGAACAAAATTAAATCACCACCGAGTTTGCTTTTGGAGTGAGTAAAGAGTTGGTGTACTTTGATCTCCACTGTGAATCTTCTTTAAATATTGGTAAATCTGTAAATCATATATGAAAACTAACACATGTACATCTTTTACTCACATTTGCATAGCTTTATATTCAATCAATATTTAACATTATACAATTACTGAGTCGTAAAAAACCAAATTGTGATTGCTAATGTAAACACTAATGGTCGTGCCTTGCTTTTTTTATTTATTTTTTTTATTCTTTAACTTCTTCACTTTACTAAACTGGATTCCACGTTCACCGTGCAGTAAAGAGCGCCCGTAAGCCATGTTTCCATACGACAGTCTCAGCTATACTTGCCAACTAAAAAGATCAACTCCCATGCAATGATCGGTCAGTTGACGCAACCCGCATGACAATAAACGTGATGTTCGCTGTAACGGTAGTAGCACGTTTATTCTCCCGTAAGATCTGTATTGCACGGTAAACGTGGAATCGAGTGTAGTTGGAGTAATGTAGCCTAGCGTATAATAGCAGTGTATAGCGCGAGTAAATCGAACTCAAGAAACTGGATTGATATCCCTACCGTGCTGAGGATCCAATCTTTGCAGACTGAACGAGTGCAATTAACCATTGCTTCACTCTGCTTGCTGTGTTTGCTTTTGAGGTGCGTTAAGAGTGGGTGTACCGTTAAACAGTTTCACAGTTGAGTGTTTACCGTTAAACAAATAAAAGAGCACTGTGGCGACAAAATCACACTGATTTAAATAAAATCCCGAAACACAAAACAAGGAACAAAAACAATAACTAAACAACTAACAGAGGGTAGTAGTGTTAAAACCCTCTGAGGATGATGATCATGTCATCGATATTTACATAAGGGTAACGTAGTAAACATAACTTACCTTTTAGTTGTTTAGTTATTGTTTTTGTTTCTTGTTTTGTGGTTCGGGATTTTATTTAAATCAGTGTGTCTTTACCGTTACTCATTGCTAGACGACTAACTTAATAATACTGTTCAAAATTATAACAATAACGTTCAATGTTATTGAGAGCGGCACTTAAAGTGAATTGTGCCTATAGGACAGAGTCGGAACCAGCTGTGCTGGTTATTGCAATGATCCTTCCTATCGACCTGATGGCAATGGAGAGGAGGATTATATTCCAGAGAAGGGATGAAGCCAAGATTAAGAAGGAAGCTAAAGAGCAAACGCTCAGACTCTGGCGGGAAATATGGGAACATGGGTCCAGAGGGAGATGGACTGCTGGCTTAATTAACAACATCTCCAAATGGGCATTTGGGGAGGTGAATTTTTATATGACCCATCTGCTTAATGGACATGGTTGCTTCCAGGCGTACCTGGCGAAAATAGGACATGTCGATTCCGAGTTGGACGATGTTAAGCACACGTTTTCCTTCTGTATCAGAAGAAAGACGGGGCATCGAGGAATGCTTACATCAGGCAATATTGTAGCAAAGCTGATACTAAGTGGGGACTCGTGGAACCAGGTTCAGCACTGTGCCAAACGCATTCTACGGCAAAAGGAATGCAGAAGCTAGGCTATTAAACTGTCTCCAGGCAGTAAGTAAAAGAAGAAGCCTGTTAGGGTCATTAAAGGCACCACTCTGAAGCAATGCTAATAGCGGTCCCAGAGTGAAGGTATCTGGAGCTGTGGCAACCGTTAAAATTTGAACAGTTTACAGGGTGGGCTGGGGAAGAGGGAACTCCAGGGCATGCGCTGCCTTGTACTAACCTGACATGAAGGCATTTGCCACATAGGTAAAGCAATACATTTCTCATCAAAAAAGTTAACTTATATTAAAACAAGTTCCGACAAAAAATAATCAAATGGGGCTTTACATTAAAAAAAGAACAATACTACCGTATACTAGCCAACATTCTACTACCATCTACCAAAGTGAGTTAGTGAAAGCACGAAGATTGTAGCAAGGCTACTCAAACTGCATGCTGTTTATCCCTCTCCTCCAGTGACGTAGGCCACAGATATTCCACGCTGTACAGGAAATGGAGGTTAGGGTTTAGTGGGTATACAGGATGAACCGGGAGTCCCACACACCAGGGAACACGTGCTCTATGAGGGTGCCTAATGCACCATCCGGGGAGGGGGAAAGTAAGTATAAAATCGAAATACCACTCACTGACTCATCACGAAATCTCAAAAACCACCGAACGGATTGGAATGAAATTTGGTAGGTAGCTTCCTCTAGTTCTCTAGATGCTCGCTAAGAAAGGTTTGAAAAACATTCGAAATTTTAAGGGGGTTTGGGGGGTCAAAGTTACTAAAAAAAAACACCGAATGGATTGGAATGAAATTTGGTAGGTAGCTTCCTCTAGGACCCTAGGTGCTCGCTAAGAAAGATTTTCAAATAATTATAAATTTTTTAGGGTTCGGGGGTTCAAAGTTACTAAAAATCTCCATTAGAAATACATAGTGTAATATATTTATTGATATATATTTTTTGTTAATATACAGTTAACTTTGATTTGTCTATCCGTGTAAAGCCGGATTGGGCAGCTAGTAATCTATAAATATAAAAATCTCGTGTCACATTGTTTGCTATCGAACTCCTCCGAAACGGCTTCCGATTTTTATGCATTTTTTTGTATATATTTGGAAGGAATGAGAATAGGTTGTAGGCTATTTTTTTATACACCTAGGTGATAAGGGCGGTCCTCTCCAGAAGTTACTAAAGTAATCCGAACGGATTGGAATGCAATTTGGTGCGTAGCTTCTTCTAGGGCACTAGGTGCTCGCTAAGAAACGCTTTTAAAAATTTCAAAATTTTAGGGGAGGGGAGGTTGGGGGTGAAAGTTACTTAAAAAAAACCCGAACGGATTTCAATTAAATTTGTTATGTAGATTCCTCTAGGGCCCTGTGCTCGCTAAGAAAGGTTTAAAAAGGTGGGGTTTGGGGGGGGGGAGTCAAAGTTACTACAAATCCCCATAAGAAATACATAGTGTAATACATTTATTGATTTTGTTGTTCTTGTTAATACACATTTAACTTTGATTTGTCTATCCGTGCAAAGCCGGATCGGGCCGGCTAGTAATGGTATATTTTACTTCTATAAGTTATATTATAAAGCTAGACAAAATCACTCTGTTACTTTCACTAAGTATAATTTGAACTGCAGATCATAAATTGATTATTATTTTGCGGAAAATCTTCGAAACCTTTTTTCAAAGTAAATTCCCCAAGGTGCTTATACTGGTGATAATTTGGCTTCTATGTGAAACGCTCAGTTTGAAAAAGTTCTTTTCTTGAGGAGATTCGAACCAGCAGAGTCCATCACCATAGACTAGCGCTTTAGCCGATTATACCACAATCGTATTGCTAATTTAGTATATTTGAGTTGGGTATATAAGTGTAACAGATTGTCCTACATAATAAGCTTAATCCGATAATGTTAATACAAAGTATAGTTTAGTAATACCTCTAAAATGGACATTGTGCTTCCTCATTTCGTAAGTTGTGTTTGTTAAAAAACGTTTACACTTCTACCGTGTGGTCTTAAGCACACAATTTACATTTGTTAAACATAAAAACATCCGTAGAAAACTTGTGCTGTGCAGTCAAGTATGAGACGGAAACAATCAGATAACACTATAAAAGTTATTTGAATTTAATGCTACTTTTCGATCTGTTGGGCTGTAGGAACTTGAACGATATTAGACTTACAAAAGTACAAACAGAGAGAGCTAATGCCATTAACAGAATTGCAAGGTTGACAAAACAAAAGTTTTACCCTCTGCAAGAATAAAACGGAAGTGTGGGAGGACGGTTATACAGGTTTAGTGAGGGGAAAAGGTTCAACCTCAAATGTTCACGTGGTTAAATTTATTCAAACCCAGTATATGCATAATATTTTTGCTAGATATTCAAATTCTACATATTTTTTAAATACAATAAAGTTTGTGTTTTCTTTGAATTTATTTGGTTACCACACACATATATATGTATGAAAAATATTTAAAAATTAGATTTAAACACTAATATATTAATTTAAATGAAGACATAGTATTACATCTGTTTTAATATCGGACTTACACATTAAATTTAATTATAGACCAAAATACATAAATAAACAAAATTAAAATTTAAACATATTTTTAAGTCTATACTCTCGGCCACGAAATTAGGCGGGTGATAGAAATTGCGGTGTTGCTGGGTATGTAACTAGCCTAGCGACGGAAGGTCGAGATTCGCCTACTCCACGTACGAATTGGCAACCGTGCAGTGTTGCCTTTCTGTCTGGCTACTCGGTAGGGATAAGAAATGAAATTGTTTTCCTATAAAAGTGTTATCGACTGGCACAGACTGTTATTAGTTATTGTAAATGCTATTAACTGACTTCGTTTTTTAACTATCAAGTTGCTTATAACTTTACAGTTATTGTAACGTCTTAATTACCGGTAACGTTTCAAATTTATGTATATTTTTGACAAAATGATTTGTATGTTTAAAAAGAAAACAACATTTTTTAACTGTATGAGAATAATAATTTACAATATGTTCACAAAATTATTACCGGAAAATTATGGGAAGTAAAGTTGTTCACGACCGTGGTGTCTTCAATCTCGCACATGTTTCCTGTGAGGGGTGCTAAATGAACAACAAAATGAATAATTGCTTAAAAATACTTTGATACGAAAATACAATTTTTAATTACTTTTTTATTATTAAAATGTAGCCTACATTTCTTATTCACACACAGTACGAGTTAGTTCGCTTCAGGAATTAACTAAAAAGTCTAAAAAACCTTGTTGGAATTTTATTAAGATAAGAAAAAATAACTGGAATTATGGCTTAAACGAAAAAAATAATGGTATCATCATCATATACTATGTAAAGGAAATGTTGTCTATAAACATTAAAATTATTTACTTTTTTACTCTTGAATATAAAATAGCAACTTACAACATTAAACAAGGGTTACGAGCTACGGTTCTCGCCGAGCGCCCGCGTGTCTTTGTTTTTGTTTCATACAGTTATGCATTTTACAACTAAACTAAGAATCTCATAAAAAAAATTTCAAACAAAAAAATTTATTCATACGATTTTCTACAACTTTACCGCAGACGAAATCTTCTTGACCAAAAAGACAAAAAATTCCTCGCTTGGTGAAAGATTCCATACATGGCGGTTTTTAGTTAAATTATAATTTAGGTTTTTTATTTTTGTTAATTATTTGCTGCCGTTATAAAAATAAAAAAGTCATACCATTTTAATCAGTAGCATTTTCTGAAGGCAGTGGTATAATTTTATTTCACTATGCTCTGCAGACAGATTCACAAGCTCGAGAGAAAGCACACTACCTTGCGCTTCAAAAATCTTTACTTGACGGGTGTATTTGTATAAATAACTACAGCACGAAGTGGCAACACCGCCATTTCTATCACCCGCCTAATTTCGTGGCCGCGAGTATAGTTTAAAAAATCTGTATAATTACATTTTGCATGTGTTTATTTAAGATTTCGTATATCATTTTATTTTAAATCTCATTATATGTCTAGTACACAGGAAA
This sequence comes from Philaenus spumarius, assembly GCA_018207615.1. Taxonomy (NCBI): domain Eukaryota; kingdom Metazoa; phylum Arthropoda; class Insecta; order Hemiptera; family Aphrophoridae; genus Philaenus; species Philaenus spumarius. Next base: position 29,698 of record JAGFPH010008858.1, read on the forward strand.
TATTTATTTTCTAAAATAGTATTCAATTAATGCAACGTTACTAGTTAGTTTTATTGCGTACTAGTGGACCTCGTGAAAAATCACAGGCAGGTTAGTTAAATACACATCAGAAATAAATAATTTAAAAAAAATACTAATCAAAAACAAGAGACTTTATCCAGGTCTACCTAACTATGATGACTGGGATTTTTAACTCGGTAAATGTGTAAAACTATCAACTCCTATGTACGAGAGTACGTGCGTACGTAAAGGTTGTATTTACATATAAACAGCTGATTTCACCCATCATCTGTAAACCCAGTGTAGATTATAGTTTGGGGTTATGTTTACAACTTCAATCGGTATTTCTTGTGAAGTTGATTTTTTTTTAAATATCAGTTATAGAACTAATGAATATTATAATATACGTTTAGTCCAGTCAAATTGTGTTTTTCGCAAGAAAGTTTTGGGGTAGTTTTGGTTTCTTACATTTTATATGTTTTTTTGAGGTGCAGAATCTGAATCTGAGGTTTGCCTACAAAATTTCATGACGCATCATTGAAAAAATGCAAAACATGTCACAAATCATGAGTTTTGGCCTTTTTTTTTCTTTCTTTTAACTCGAAAACTATCAACTTTTCGTAAATAACCCTCCTATTAAAAAATAGTGTACATAAAATTTACTACAAATTTCACTCCATAAGTAATTTTCTCCAACGAACTGTTCGGGCTCGTTTCAGGTTTTTTGGTTTTGTTTCAGTATTACATACTAGGGGAAACCCCTTCGTGCTCCTCACGCCTACACCGCTGCAACCTCGTAAACACATAATCATGTTACGTTTTCTTTATAATAAAGGTGTAGCATTAATAATATCCACAAAGCTAAGATGTTAAATAATGTTAAATGCTAAAATCAAATAACTTCGTATATTTTATAACAGCAGCTATAATAAAGGTTAAAAGAACCAATAAGGTTTAGGTATACACGTTAATAAAAACCTTACCTAAAAGTTAAAAGTACAAATACTTACTTCAATGTTTGAAATCAGGTGTTAATGGAAATATTGGAGCAAACAGCGTTTTTATCTGTTATATTATTCAATTGGTCACTACGGTAATAAATGCAAATATATGTTTTGGTTCATCTGTCTACGCCTAAACTAATATTTTTTCCGACTACATTTGCAAATATTGAAATAAGAAAATGTTTTTATCAAAATGAATTATAGCCTATGTTACTCAGGGATAGTGTAGCTTTTTATTAGTAAAAGTATTTTTTCAATCGGTTCAGTAGTTCCAGAGATTACCTCCTACATACAAACAAATATTACCTCTTTATAATATTAGTATGGATGATCGGTGAAATCAGTTGTTACATATTATGTTACGCACGTACGTACACTCGCTTTTATAGGAGTTGATATATGAACTGTGCATGATTTTTGTAAATGTATGAAAATATTATTATTATTTGTCACCTTGAGTAAATAATTATTTAGCCCTTTTTTTATATTTGTAATTTTTATTTCAGATTTTGCAGTTTAGAGGAGTAGGGTAGAAACATATTCAAAATGCACCCACGAAGTTGAAAACTCCGAAGATGACGGAGGTGAGTTAATTCAAAAAATAAGAACAAGTATTTAAGTCTTGTAGATACAATAAATTGAAAATAATGTATACATAATTTAGTTATAAATAGCCAATCGGAAATGTTTTAACAAGATTTGACAACGAAGAATATAATGGTATTAACATTGTTTGAACACCAAACACCTTCAAAAGTTGGGTCATTCCCCTAGATGATTCGACAAGTGTAAATCTGTGTTTTTGTTCAGATGACCGGCCAACTTTGTTGTTCGTCATTTCTTGTATTATGTTTGTTCTGCTGTTTCCTCCTTCTACTCGCTGCGCTCTCATTGTACTTGCAACTATAAGCTTGGTTTTGTTGGTAACTATGACAACGACGAGGTAAGGATGTAAAACCTCCTATAAAAGCGAGTGTACGTCTGTACTTACGTGGGCAACAATATAATATAACAGCTGATTTCCCTTATCATCTGTAATACCTAAACACAATCTAGCGTAGATTATGCTTTGGGGTTATGTTTATAACTTCAATCGATAATCTAATATCTTGTGAATTTGATTTTTTTTAAATATGTATTAATGTAGGCTATAATATGTTATAAGATTTGCCTTGAGGTTATAAAATGAATGTTCAGTAAATTCAACCTTTTATTATCAATATACAATATATTCGTTTATTCAAATTTAAAGAAGAGATACTCCTTCGTTTAACTTCGGAAACCTTCGTATAACATATCTCTATATAAAATGCAATGTCCTGATCAACGCAGAGCCGATCCTATTAAAGCTGGAGACTTGAATGTTCAAGGTACATCGTGCAATAATCTAGAGGCGCACTATGAAAGGATTTTGCAAAATTTGAAATTGAAAGGGTAGAAAATGCGAAACTTCATCACTCCCATAAGCAGCCCTGTAACAGATGAAACAGCTGATTCTTATTAAATGCTTAGAAACACGATTACACAATTATAGGGGTGGCCTGTTTATATTAAACCAAAATAACGGTTTTTATTGTCATACATAGCAATAAAATTAGTACATTAGAATTATTTAATTATTTTCCAAACCAACAACTTATTTAGGTTAGTTTAACAAAATAAAGACAAACGCAAAGGAAAAATCAATGAACTGTAATATAATAAAATTCAAATATCTATTATAATTCAACATAATTTATTGTTATACATTATTAATAAAACAGCTGATTTGTATATAAAGTTTAATACAATTTTAGGTTAGGCCTTTAAAACCTGTAAAATATAATAATTCAAAAATATAATATAATTCAACATTATATTATTGTTACACATTATAAATAAAACAGCTGATTTGGACCAAAGGTTTAACACAATTTTAGGTTAGGCCTATAAAATCAACAAACGTTTCTTGAAAGCGTTTCAAATTATTACCATAGCAACCAGAATAAGACATGAATAATAAATACTGTACGTAAATTTTTTAGGTTAGTTGGTTTAAATCTACTATAGTACGGTAAGCAGTGTTGCATTAATAGTATATATATTTTATATGTTATAACCTTTAGTGTTTAAAGAATTACTTTTTTTTTTTTTACAAAACCCCTTTATTATTAAATCAAATAGAATAAACGGTACCAGGAACTGGCACATACTTTCTCACAAACATATTTAAATTATTAAACAGATTCACTTTGACTTCATAATTGTAGGTGGGGCCTAGAGGTGATATTAATGTAGGAGATTTATTAATAAATATTATTATTATTATTTAGAGAGAAAACTATTCGATCGATTTCGAACAAATTGGCAACAAACATGTCAATTAGTCCTGTATAGATGCAAGAAAAAACGTTTTGAAAAACAACCCCCTTTATGGCCAAAAAACTCCCAAAAATAAGTTATTATTATTAGCTAAACGAGTATTTTTAGAACGATTCTGTTTTTTGCATATGGTGGGGTACATTAAATGATACAAATAAGTCAAATTTTATCAAAATCGTTAGAGCCGTTTTTTATAAAAAAAATAATAAGTGATTTTTTTGCCAAAAAGAGGATGGTTTTTCAAAAAATTTCAAAACCGTTTTTCGTGCATCTGTACAGGCCTACTTGACATGTCTGGTGCAAATTTGTTAGAAATCGATCGAATAGTTTTCGCTCTAGCTTTGTATACATACAGACACACAGATATACATACAGACAGTAATTTTGTAAAAAACTCTTTTTTTGACTCAGCGGTTCCCAAAACGGATATTTCCACAAAATCTCAACATCGATTTTTTTGCGATCACTATACTTTCTCTATACTATAGTATAGTGAGAAAGCAAAATTGATTAAATTTGTAAATTGATATAAGGTTGGAGTTTCATTTTTTATGTTTTTATTTACGGGAAATATAATTTGACAGAGACATGGTCGTAGATTTTGCATTCATATACCTTTCATCCGATTGCAATGAAACTTTAGTGAGTTGATGTGGGCGTTATTGAATTAGTTCGGATGCAGTTAAAGGATCGTAGCGCTTCGGGGTCAATATTTTGAGTCGAAATTATGAAAATACCATGCAATACCGAAGCATTATAATATTAATAACTTCTAAATCATTTGCTCTCTAAATCTGAAATAAAAAGGCATTCAAAGATAATGTTTTTATCTTTATTTAGATATATTAATAATGTTTATTAATATAAAATATTTGTTTTAAAATAATATTTTTTAAATTATATATTTTGATGTGTACCTAATTATTGTGATTTTTCATAGGGACTTACTAGTATTAATGTATTGAATTGTGATGAAAATTAAAGTTGTTTAAAACATGTAAAATTCTTTAAATTTTATGAAAGCTATGGCTCACATTTTAACTGTCTACTCTGTTACTCTTTTTAGCTGTTGTGGTTTTATTCAAATAAGACACCACCATGTTAATATTTTTGTATGCATACATCATGAAGAAGACTAAATTATAATCAGTATATAACACTTAAACACACTTGAACACACTTCTATATAAACAAACTATGGGTTTCAGTTATTCGTTTTTGAAAACTAAATATCTGATCCTAGTTGCTTGCAGTTTCCCACTTGATATTTGCCCTAAAGTTGTTTTAGGCTGTGTAAAAAAAATCAAATTCGATTAATACTTCTCTAGGCTGAACATTTTATGTCCACAAATTTAATACAAACTACGAATCGTCGTATGAATACCGTTTACGATTTTAACATTTGCCATTTGCAAAATAATAAAATAGCTTGATCGCTGTTTGGATTAAATTTTATTTTGGAATCATTGTAGTGGAGTTAAATGATTTTAGTGAAGTTAATTTATCATAGTGGAGCTAAGTTATTGTAGTGGAGTTAAGTTATTTGAGTGAAGTTAAGTTATTGTATTGGAGTTAAGTTATTGTAGTAGAGTTAAGTTATTGTAGTGGAGTTAAGTTATTCTAGTGGAGTTAAGTTATTCTAGTGGAGTTAAGTTATTCTAGTGGAGTTAAGTTATTGTAGTGGAGTTAAGTTATTTGAATGAATTTAAGTTATTGTAGTGGAGTTAAGTTATTGTAGTGGAGCTAAGTTATT
>JAGFPH010008858.1:34915-46298 GCA_018207615.1 Philaenus spumarius
ACCGATATACACGCAGTTGGTACCAAATTAAAGGTAATTGTCTGTATATTTGCCCATTTTGTTTGGATTTCAGCTATTACTCCACTAAATTGTCTAAAAAACGGAAATTGAAATCTCTTATGGCAATTTAACATGGGGTAACATTTTTAACCTAATCCGAGTGATATCTGGAGTTCTATTGGACCAATTGACAGGCGGTTTGTGTTAAATGAAAGGTAATTAACTCTATATTTGCCCATTTGCCTTAAAATTTTATTATTCATTAATTAAATATTTAAAAAATGGAATTTAAAATATTTTCCATTCATTAACATTGTATTTACTGATCAACTGAATATAATCGCACAGAACAGCTGATTATAACAGTACATGTTTTATTATCATAACATGGTTTATTTATGTTGTAATTTACTTTATTGAAGTAGGTTATGTTTAATTTTGCTTTTGCTTAAATACGTTTTTCTGTTTATAGTTCAATAGTTATGGATATGAAACGTATAATTGGTGATGGAAATTGTCTTTTTAGATGTTTTTTACTTTTTATATGGAACTCAATCGCTCAAATTAAACGAAATTTACTTATTTCACGAGGGTTTGAGATTCGTGAATAATATTCTCCACGGATCAATTATTATTGATATACAATATGTTTTGGGTATGTTAAGTGAAATATTTTTGAACCGAAATAAAAATGAATTTCTTTATAGTTATTACATCTTTTATCTTAAACAAATTTACGTATATAAAATAATGTTTTGCTTAGGCCAGTCGGTAGGGGTAATTTTAGACCAAACGTTCCAGTAATTTACAATACTGCTGATTTTTTTATAAGTACATTAAAGTATGTAGATTGACATAGAAAACGTTTACCAGACCATCGATTTCCCAAAGTTCCAAAAATTGACGAAACTGGAATAGATTGAAATCAGTTCGTGGGTCCGGTACTCCTACAATCGAGAAACCCATTAATAAGTCAAGTGGCTCTAGATCGGGTCATATTCAAGATAACAAGCTGAGACTCAGCATAAATGTTTAAAATATATATTTTAACTCCTATGTCAAGTTTCAATGCGATGTATTAAAATTCAGTCAATTCAGAATGAGCCAACGCATTATATATGAATGAGATTTCCCCTTTTAGTGATTTCCCCTTTATCGAATTATCGAATTTTTTCCAGACAAACCATTGCTCGGAGGAAAGAAATACACATGACCTTTTTTATTTAAAAATACTTCCTCTACACGGTGATATTTTTTATTTTTATTTACCTTCATCCCAGCTCGAAATATTAAGGATAATCGAAAAAAATCGATTTTTTTTATTGACTTTGGGAAATCGATGGACTGGTAAACTTTTTTTATGATAATCTACATGTACTTTATGTACTTATAAAAAAAAAATCAACCGTATTGTAAATTACTGGTAGTTGTAACATAAACCGACTGGGCTATAAGTGTATGATATGTTTTGTGTACTTACAACATTTTTTGTGTAACCCTTTTATTAAAGGTCGACCAACTTTATTTACATAAATACGATTTATTTATTTGTTGATACAGATTAGTAGAATCCCACTTTAGTTACTAACTGTTGTTGTAATGCCATTCAATGTGAAGCAAACATATTTTTCATTCTTAAAAATTTCTATTAAAACACTTCCCAGTCGCATGATCGGTTTTCGTATATCATTACTTGAATATAAGTTTATCAGACCCCTATACATCCCAATGATATGAAATTATATCATAGAATGATGGGATATTAATTAGATCGAAGCTATTTATTATATTTGAAAATGCAAAAACATTTTTGATGTCATAAAACAGTACTCTGTAATTAGAGCTTGCACTAATAATGCAATTACATTTCCGTCTCGAGGGTTCTATGGCACTCGAAATATCAAGCAATTACCTTTATTTATTACAGAGCTATGTTTCTTTCCTTTATTAGAAGAAAGCACGGATTCAAAGGAATCTGGTCTCAATCGTCAAAGTTGACCTTTTGGAAATATGGATTAATTTAGTTAATATACAACACACATCTTTTTCCTTTTAGATTCACTCCATATTTAAGAAAATAATAAAAAATATTTTCATAAAGAGTTATTTCATATAAAACTGCAAATTATACACAATAATTTAAATATCCCGTAATAGAAAAATGAATACAAAATAGTATCAATCACGTTGAATAAATAAGTTAGTCTCGCCTGAGTTAAAAAATAATTAATCTTCCCAACCCTTTTCATAAATCGTAAATCTTTTGGAAAAAACAATGCGTTATATAAATTCAAAAACAAACATTTTAGCTTCAACATACTATTAAACAAAAATTGAAAGTCAACGTAAAAATCTTACCAAATAAATACAACCAATAATGAATAATTAAAAGTTTAATTTGCATCTAAAAGTAGTTTTTAAAGTAAATCATAACAAATATCCAATAAATTTTCAAAGTACAACCTCTTTTACGAAATAAATAAAAAATAACCTTTCTTACAAATTATGAATTAAAAATCAAATAAATAATTTTAAATTCTTACATTTTCTTTTACTATATCAAAATATATTCATATTATATTGCATTATGTTTTGCTAATACATCGCAGTCTAAACTGTACCGACGTTTTGCAGTAACCGATGTTTTATGTAAACTATAAACGATGTGTTTAAACAAATTGGTGGAACAATATAATACAATTATTAAAGTTTGTATTTTATAAAGTACTAGGGGAAACCCCTGCGTGCTTCACACGCCAACCTAGTTGGAACCTTCTATACACATAATCATGTTATGCTTTCTTTATAATAAATGTGTAGAATTAATAATAACCCCAAAGCTAAGATGGTAAATCATGTTAAATGTTCAAATCAAATTATTTTGTAACAGCAGTTATAATAAAGGTTAAAAGAATCAGCGAGTCTCAGGTGTACACTTTAATAAAAATCTAACATAAAATTTAGAAATACAAATAATTATTTCAAAGTTAGAAATCAGCTGTTAATGGAAATATTAGAGCAAACCAATGTTTTATCTGTTGCTATGGTAACGAATGTAAATATATTCAAGAATATGTGGCCTAAGATTTTTTTTGACTAAATTTACAAATATTGAAGTAAAAAAATGTTTCTATCAAAATGAATTAAAGCCTTTGTTGCTCAGGTATGGTGTAGCTTTTTATTAGTAAAAATATTTGATCAATCGGTTCAGTAGTTCCAGAGATTACCCACTATACACCAACAAATAAACAAACAAAAAACCACTTTACCTATTTATAATATTACTGTAGTATAGATAGGTCCTATAGTTTCGTCAACTTTAATGATATCTCCTTGAAACTGTATACATTATAATAAACACTAGGGGCTCTGCCCCTGGACGCTTCGCGTCCCAACCCCGCCTCAGATGGCTGCTTCGCCTCTATCGCAGTTGGAAAACTCGCTGAAGGCTCTCGCGAATCTATTTTCTCGTTTGCACCTGGGTGACCGAGCATCGCTCAGTATTTTTATCATCTGGATTGTATCTATAATGTAATCTATTCGAATACTTAGTGACTTTAAAGGAGGTATAAAAAGAAGTTGTATTTATTCGCCTTCTAAGTGACTTGAAACGTGGTATAAAAACAAGTTCAGAGTTTAAATTTTATGCCCATTTTTCAGAGTTTATGCGCGTTTTTGCAGACATAAGACCTAGCGCATTCGATTTTGGGCGTCAAAAAACCCCTATATGCAAATATGCAAATTTTCATCAAAATCGTTAGAACCGTTATCGAGATCCGCGACTGATACAAAGATACGAAGATAGATATAAGAATTGCACATTTAAAGTAATAGGATATGTTACATACATACTTAATATTTCGTACACCAAATAATATTAAAGATTTTCCGTAATTTTAATTGACTATATTGCATACTTTGTCATAATCACCTAAATTAAGCTCATTATTATTAATTCATATCCCTTCCAACCATCAGCTCAATCCTGCTTAAAATACTTGACCTAAAGCATACAAGCATACTTTATCTCCTTGTGTCGTCAAATATTTTCTTTTGAAAAAGTCTTAGTTTCAAATTAAGTATGTTTATATAAGTTTTTTTAGTGTTATATTCAAACTGCGTATCCGTTGTCCGTTTCCTTATCGAAAACTCACAATTACCATAAAATGCTAATTTGTACACTTTAAAAGCATAAAAAAATAATGCTTGAGAATATTGCTACGAGGACTGATAAAATGGACCAGGATTGATTATGTTTTTTGTAAACTTATCTTTAAACACTACAAGTTTTTAATATACTCTTATAGTTTAATTCTTTCAAATTTTTTACTGCTGGAAGAATTTATAATTGCATTTTGTCGAATTCCTCTATCGATTTTGGTCGTATCTCTTCAATTGTGTTCAATGTAAGACCGTGTCCATGCACTTGTACTGGAAAATAAATTGCAGCACCAGTGTTCAAAGCAAGTGACAACGAGAGAAATCTTTCTTGCCAATTTTTTTCTAAACAATTTAAACCACCGCATCAAAACTCATTTATCAAACACATTCACGCAATCTTGTCAACAATTCAACTTAATAAAAACAAACTATTAATGTTTTACCATGAGGTCTATTCTTCGTTATTTTAAATTGTATATATAGTAAATAAAACATAATATGTGGAATGGACTATGATATATAACTATTTTGATGTGTTTACATAGACGTCACTGGTCACCCTCTACTATATACAGTACACATGCGTATATAGCAGAGTATATAGTTTAATTGATAATACCTTTGAAATGGACAATGTGCTTATTCATTTCGTAAGTTGTAATAAAATAATTTACTTGGCAATACCTGTGAAATGGACATTGTCTTTCCTCATTTTGTAAGTTGGGTTAAAATAGTTTATTTGGTAATACCTCTGAAATGGAAATTGTGCTTACTCATTCAATATTTTGTATACCTTTTAAGTGTAAATTAGAATATCAGAATATCGCCATAGAAGTTTACAATTCTCCCGTGTGGTGTTTTTATGGCAAACATCAACAACTCGATCTTGAATGATCGGCTTTCTTTGGTCTCAGATAACTTTTACTTTTTTATAGCGATGACTGGGTTTTTAATTGCCACATCATATCCGTAAACCATTGTTTCGTCACTTGTTTTTAAGACCAAATGAAATCCTTCACTCTTGATGTCTAGCATATTCAATCGATAATATGAATGCTACAGAATTTAATTCACTGGCAGAACAAGGAAATTGTAACGGTGTTTTAGAACTATAGTTACATTTCCTGCCTTCATTAACATTTTGAAACCCTGCATGCTCCTTGACCTACACAAACTCTAGGCTCGAACAAAGGTTTGCATCATTTAAAATGTTTTCGTAACCGATTTTCCCAACTACACATATCGCAAGAGGTTTACTATACTTTGTCCAACCAGCCAAGCGCTCTAGATCATACAATCGACCCTCGTTCCCACACGCTTACATACATACTCACACGGCCTACCTGCTTAATGGTTCTCCTGTGAATCACCAACTAGCCCTTGTGCTACAAAACCACATTTCTCTAACCGCTAACTTTACTTAATGTTTACTCTAATGACTGAAATCTAAATATTATTCCTCGAAAAAATGAGTCCAAACACGGTACAATTATTGTGACAACTCTAAGCGGTTTTACGGTCAGTAGGTTACAAAATCATAAATTTGACTTCTTAAAAATGGTTATTGACATTTTATTTGAATTAACACTATCACAATAACATTTATATAATTACAGTAATTCTAGTAGTGATTTCAAACGTTTGTAAAAAACAAATCAAACTAATTTAGAATCAATATAACAGTGAACGTGTACTAAGAGTAAAATAAAAATAACTACAAATAATTCATTTTGCAATGTTACTGTACAATAAATAACTAATAAATCAATAGCATAATATTATAAAACATAAAACTAACACAAGCATATTTACATATGCATTGCGTGCTTCGCACGAAAACCCCCTTATTGGGATTATTTTCAATACACAATGCATTGCATGCTTCGCACGCCAACCTCTGTAATGAGAGAATTTTCAATACACAGAGCATTGCGTGCTTCGCACGCCATTTTTAGGCATATGTGCTGTGGACACACATGTACGTCCGCTTTAAAGTATTAGAGGTTATTACATAGAAAGGTTCAAAAATAAAAAAAACAAAGTAATTTCTACTCATTTAGGCTATAAATATAAAGAATAAAAGGTCAGCTCCTAGCGTAGGAAATACGAAATTTGCGTAGCAGTGAACGTGATAAACACCAATTTCCATGCTTATTTTAAAATGTTGATATAGTTACCCATGTAAAATATTATAGGATGTAAGAATGATTTTGTTTTGTTAGAGTAAAGTATTCTTGTTAAACCTTCATGATGTAACATATGTTGTTGGATCCTCTGTTGTGTTGTCTATTTTATAATTTAACTTGCACTTTTGAAACCGAGTATTCATTTTTACTACTAAATTTCGGGATTTCGTGGGTGGGTTTGACCCCCCCCCCCCACTGGTTACGGCCTTGAAATGGGCAACATTTAAAACCCTCTTAAACAAAATAAAAAGTGTTTCTTAGAATAGAAATAAATTAAAATTATATCGTTGTTTATCACGACTTATTTCACACTCTGTATGTAGCCTACTAACTCTTATCAGTGTACATGTTTTTCAATTGTGTAGGTTAGAATAGCCTGGATTAGAGATGAAACGTTTTTATTTAAAGTTAGCATCCTACTATATAAGACTTACCGTAACTCCAAGGCAGCTATTGTCTGTATAGAGGTTTATGCCATGATTTATGTGTACTGTAGTGCTGGGTCTTAGAATGGACTTTAACATGGTGTGCTCTATGCTTCTTGAAAAGGGAAAAAAGTAAATTTCATATTATAGTCTGTACATAGGTACTTAATCGTGTATGTTGGTTTATATAAATTTATTTTAAACTATATTATACAGAGATAAGTATACGCCTTTCTTTAAACAAACTTTTAACTGTATTCGATTATGATGAAATTGTATTAAGTTTCTTCTAAAATGAGAAATGTTCCGTTAATTTATTTTCACGAAATGTTGAACAGTGATTGAAAAAGTTAAACTAGTTTGCAAAAATCCACCAATCGTGAGTCCTTTTGAACCGAAATTAAGAGGCTGCAATGAAAAGCTAGTTTACAAAAACAAATCTACTTTTATATATAAATCAGTGGAGGAATGTATAGTCTATTAATCATTAAGATCTAATAGTAGGCCTAACAATAGTTTCCACCTTACAGGTAGAGTATCAATACATTGGCGTAGGCTAAGGATATGTGACTCACATTTATTAGGATACTTCAAAATTGTCACACGATTAGCTGTTGTTTTACGATTTTCCTTGTTTATATAATATATAAAATATAGACGTTGTGATTCCTTTTATATATTTTGTTACCACTAAGCCCCCGTGAGAAATCACAGGGTGATTATTATAGATACACATCAGAAATACTGTACATCATTTATATCCGTTTTTTGACCCACTGCGTCCAAAAAAGTGGTTTTTACATAATGTCTGTCAATATGTATGTATGTCTGTATGTATACAAAGCTAGAGCGAAAACTATTCGATCGATTTCAAACAAATTTGCACCAGACATGTCAAGTAGGCTTGTACGGATGCACGAAAAACGGTTTTAAAATTTTTGAAAAACAACCCACTTTTTGGCAAAAAAAAAACCCCAAAAATCAGTTATTATTATGTTTTTATAAAAAACGGCTCTAACGATTTTGAAATCAATCGAATAGTTTTCTCTCTAGATAATAATAATAATATTTATTAGTTAATCTCCTAATTTAATAAATCACCTCTCCTACCCCACCTACAATTATGAAGTTACAGTGAATCTGTTTAATAATTTTAATATGTTAGTGAGAAAGTATGAGTCAGTTCCTGGTACCATTTATTCAAATGGTTGAAGACGGAAACTTCAGCTGTTAAATCAGCTTAACGAACTTACAATTCACAGTTCTAATTTGAATGGGTACAACTTACATTTATTTACTCAAGTGTAGATAAATGTTTTATGGAAGGAAAGAAATGCTTCTAGCGTGGGGGGATGTGTGGGGGATGCGTGGGGGTTTGGGCTGCAAAGATGTAGACCTTATTAGAAGTAACAAAAGTTATATACTTCACTCTTCTTGAATCACTACCCTCAGTTTACCTTTGAGTTATGTTTCACCTGTGTTTCCCTACTTTTACAAATTAAACGAAGAATACTTTGTATTAGAACCATTGGTAACATTTTGTTTTAAGTGTGAAGTTATTATATTTCTGTATACTTTTTTCGGTTGTGTCGTTTCACTTTGTCATGTTTGATTACCATTAGCACTTTTTATACAAAACTAGTGGTAAATAAGTTACACATTAATAATTATGTTTACTGTGAGGAGACGATAGCTCTCAAACACAGCCTTACTTCAGATTACTTTAAACATTCTGATCCATGGTGGTTTTGTAACCACATAAATCAAAATACATAAATAAAAATGTAAATGTTTGTTTGTTCAAAATCTAAAATCTCTTAAAGTTCTTCACCGATCGCTTTGAAATTTTCACACAACATTACATTCGAATCCACGAGTGTTTTTATATGCTATTTGAAAAACAGCGCTCTCTGTTGGATATAAATATACCACAAACTATAGTAATTATTTTACAGCAATCGGGGCGTTATCAAGTCCTATAAAAACGAATGTACGTTCGTACGTACGTGAGTATCAATATAGTATCAATATATTATAACAGCTGATTTCACCCATCACCTGTAACACTTAAACAAAACCTAGCGTAGATTATACTTTGAGGTCTTCTATACTAATATTATAAAGAGGTAAAGATTGTTTTTTTGTTTGTTTGTTTGTATGTAGAGGGGGTAATCTCTGGAACTACTGAACCGATTGAAAAAAATGTTTTACTAATAAAAAGCTACACTATCCCTGAGAACATAGGCTACAATTCATTTCGATTAAAACATATAATTATTTAAATATTTGTAAATTTAGTTGGAAAAAATTCTTAGGTTAGGCCTAGGCTGATAAATAAACACATGTATTTACATTTATACCGTAACAACCAATTGAATAAAATAACAGATAACATCTGTTTGTTCTAATATTTCCATTAACACATGATTTCAAACATTGAAGCAATTATTTGTATTTCCAACCAGTTGTATAACTTCTAGTTCAAATTTCAAACTTTGTATTTATGACTTTTAGGTTAGGTTTTTATTAAAGTGTAGACCTGAGCCTTAATGGTTCTTGTAACTGCTGTTATAAAATAAACGAAATAATTTGATTTGAACATTTAACATTTTTACCGTTTTAGTTTTGGGGTTATTATTAATCCTACACCTTTATTATAAACAAAAAACAATATTTGCTCCAATATTTCCATTAACAGCTGATTTCAAACTTTGAAGCAATTATTTTTATCTCCAACTTTTAGTTTAGGGTTTTATTAAAGTGTAGACCTGAGTCTTGCTGGTTCTTTTAACCTTTATTACAACTGCCGTTATAAAATATACGAAATAATTATTGTTTGAACACTTAACATTATTTATCATCTTAGCTTAGAGTTATTATTAATCCTACACCCTTATTATAAAGAAAACATAACATGATTTTGTGTATAGAAGGTTCCAACAGGGTTGGCGTGCGGAGCACGCACGGGATTCCCCTAGTTATTAATAAAAGTCTGGTATTGTTGATTTTCTTAAAATATGAGTTAAATTACTAATGTAGGCAATACATTTTAATATTTACTTTGAGGTTATTAAATGCATATGAATACAACCTATTGATACCTACTTTACCTTACTTTGGACTCCTAAAATGAATGTATAAATAAGGAAATATTATTAGGCTCTATGAGATAAATTAATTTATTCAGGAAAAATGTATGGACTGGTAAGTGATCAAACTATTATTCGGTTTCTACTTTTTCATTTTGTAGGTGTAGTACCATACAAAATAAATTTAAGAACATTCCTTGCTCACTATGCCAACGTCAACGCTCGCTTTACTCGCAAAATAATATTATGTTAAGTTTAGTTGTTGTTATTAACGAATTTCCATAGGAAAAATGAGCTATTGCAGTGGCCCTTATGTTTTGTGTATTGAAGATACTCTCAATATGCGGAATGGCGTGCGAACCAATTTGCAGCTGTTCAGCACCGTCGTGAATAGACCTATTTCCCAAATTTTTGGTGTAAACCCTAAAACGTAGGCCTATAAATTTAATTTTGGAAATTTGCTCAACTCACGTCAGCGTTCAGCTGCTTGGTTGAATTATTAGCGAATTTCCATAGGAAAAATGAGCTATTGCAGTGGCCCTTATGGTGAGACCCAAGGTCGGGAGTAGCAAATGAGCACCGATCATGGTCCCCAGAACACGTTTTGGGGTGTCATTAAAATTCATATACAGTATATATATGTATATATGTGTTCGCATTCTAGAGGCCGCATTTTAAGTCCGATTTGGTCCAAATTTGGTACACGTGTTGGTTGTCTATGTCTCTCGGACGAGTTCGTTAGCCAAAAAAATCCAACAACCGGAAGTACGTTTTTTGACCGGAAGTAACTATTTTTTTAGATGTTTACTACGAGAATGATGTTTTTTTTAGAATTTGTTCTAAAAATAAAAATGTAAGATGTTATTCTGCACATTTTGTTTTTTTACGCGACCTTATAGCTCGCTTGGTTCCCCCAAAATCGACTAAAACGTAAAATACCATAAAAGTACCCGGTTCGAAACCAAGTGGTGCAAACTAGCGAGGCCACTAGGAGGAAACAAACTCTATTAATATAATTAATGCGTACACACAGACAGCTGTTCAACGCCTTCGTGAGTAGATCTGTTTCCCAAATTGTTGGTTGAAACCCTAAAACATAGGCATATAAATTTTATTTTGGAAGTATGCTCAACTCACGTCAGCGGTCGAATTATTTTATTTATCAAGTGGTAATGCTCAAAATTTATGTTGATCGGTTTCGAATTAAATTTGAAATATTTTATATAAATAAATTGTAGGTTACAAAACTATTAACGTAATAAAACAATATGTTCCTATGTATGTATAATCCCCTGAACCCTTTTCAAGTATCCATGTACTTTCTCTTACTGTTAAACAGATATTAAACTTACTTTTTATATTGAGTTTTTTTTGAAAAGCAGTCCCTTAATAGGTCGAGAGTGTTGAAGTTTTACAAGTAGAGGGAAAGGCGGGTGCAAGCCGCCATTTTGTTTTATGACGTCATTGGGGGAGGGGTGGGTAATTAGTGACGTGGGTAATTAGTGACGTGGGTAATTAGTGA
>JAGFPH010008859.1:9438-26318 GCA_018207615.1 Philaenus spumarius
CGTTCATTGAGATGAACAACGATCCATAGAAAACCCAGGAACACTCACTCAGTGGTCATGTTGTAGTGTAATGAACTCCTTTAAAAGCGAATGTACGTACGTGAGTAACATTCAGCTGATTTCACCCATCATCTGTAATTCTTAAACAAAACCCGACGTAGATTATATTTTGGGGTTATGTTTTACATCTTCAATAATTATAATTTCTTGTGAATTTGTTCTTTTTTAAATTAGAGTTATAGAACTACTTTGGCCTCTAGTTCTACGACGTTATAAGATTTGCTTTGAGGTTATAAAATGTATATTACAACATTTTATCATCAATATATTTTCATAAATGTACTATAGCCACCGGATCACATGTTTATATAATATAAGAAATTTGTACTTACAGTACACCGTCTCGTGGTCCAAATATCACCTTATGAAGGCTACCGCGGTTTCAAAAACACTAAGTTTTCATCTTCAGGCCGTACAAAAATATTCAATCACTCAATGGAGGTCGTCAACAAGTATAAAACCATTTTTTTTTAAAACACAACACAACACACAAACGTAATTAACACATACCGGTACATTTTATTTTTGGCCAAAATATCGCGTGCGATACACATAACGTTCAAATCTAGACCCAAACGTTGATCATAACGTTGTCTAGATTTGATACGTCTAGATTTGTCTTCCAGATACGTTTCGGATATGTACAGTGCAAGACCACGCGTTTCAATTACAACTTCAACATCTGTTCGTTAATTCAATTTAATCTTCGAGCCTATTCTCAATTGCCATCAATCTATGTAACGAACTTTGACGATTTAACACGAAGTGTAATTTAGCCCGGCTTTAGAAACCATCTGATATATATTCCAAAATTTGTTCCAATAGCTTTAAACAAACTTAACGGAGCAATTGTAGCTCATTTGGTCGGTTGGCGTGTCAATACGTTTTGATTATACAGTAGTCCTTATATTCTTTGTATTCGTTCAACCTATGAGAGCAAAATAAAATTCTTAGTCGGAAAAAAAAAACATGTAATTTCACAAGTTAAATCAACGACTGCGACATTCAGGGTGATTCACATAAGGTTCCGTGCACTTTCTGAGCCGATTCCACTAGCAAAAATAATGAAAAAGTTCATAAAACATAAAAATTTGTCTGGAAATACTTTGTTTTCGAGTTATCTTCCATTTTATAAATCCATCTTTTGTAATTGAGTGCTGAAAAAAAACTGAATATTCCTTACACAGTTGCGGATCCGGCTTACGTTTAATTTTTTATATATTATACATGTTTTATTGTGTACAGAAACATGTTCAAAGTTGATACTTCAAAAATGTCAATTACGTGACAAATGAAGAAAATTTAAAAAAATGTGAAACGCAAAACGGATGTGCTTAAGGGTCTGCTCCAGTAAACGAGAAAGCAACCGGAAACGCAAGCGCTTCTCTCTATAACCGTATCTAAACAGTGCAATTTCTTGCAGCTGAGCGCTTTGTCATTGCCTCATTTCAAACCATTATATAAATGTATCTTTTGTAATTGAGTGCGCTGAAAAAAAAAACTGAATATTCTTAATAAAATTTCGGATCCGGCTTGCAAATTACTTTTCATTATTAATTTTTTATTGTGTTAGGAAAAAAAAACTCAAACTTTGTTCTTACAAAATTTCAATTACATAACAAATCAAAAGCATTTTTAAAAATCTAAAATGCAAATCGGATGCGTATTGTAATTGTGCTTAAAACGAGACTTGCAAACAATTTTATGATAAAAAATAAACGAAATAAATGGTTTGAAATTTAACATTGCTTTTATGGGATAAAAATCCAAGATGCCCGCCACTACAGCAGACCCTTTACGTTGACTCTATCTCAGTCAGTCTGTCAGTATAAAGCCGCTTATATAATATATAGATTAACACAATCCGTCTTTTATTAACATTATTGTTGTTCTCAAATTATATTATATTGATTTAGTTGTTTGCTTTTGGAGGCAATAAAACAAAATGAAGAATACATACACATATAACATTTTTTTAAGGGTTGACCATTAAACACAACTTTCCATAACGTTGTCGCCACAGTGCTGTTCCAACTTGTGTATTCAGGATCTTCTTGACCAATGTAACCGCAGTATACAGGGTGTTCCGTAAGTAACTTGCCAAACTTCGGAAAATGATTCTATGGGTCAAAATAAAGAGAACATAAATAATAAACGGTACCAGGAACTGGCACACACTTTCTCACAAACATATTTAAATTATTAAACAGATTCACCGTGACTTCATAATTGTAGGTGGGGTAGGAGAGGTGATTTATTAAAGTAGGAGATTGACTAATGAATACTATTATTATTATCTAGAGAGAAAACTATTCGATCGATTTCGAACAAATTTGCACCAAACACGTCAATTAGGGCTGCATAGATGCACGTAAAAAGGTTTTGAAAAATTTTTAAAACCAACCCCCTTTATGGCCAAAAAACCCACAAAAATTTGTTATTATAATTATTATTATTATTATTAGCTAAACGAGAATTAGAAAAGATGGTTTTTTACATATGGTAGGTTACATTAAAGGCTACAAATAACCCAAATTTTATCAAAATCGTTAGAGCCGTTTAAAAAAATAATAACTGATTTTTTATGGTTTTTTGGCCAAAAAGGGGTTTGTTTTTCAAAAATTTTCAAAACCCTTTTTTGTGCATCTATTTAGGCCTAATCGACATGTTTGGTGCAAATTTGTTTGAAACCTATTGAATAGTTTTCGCTCTAGCTTTGTATACATACAGACATACATACATATTATAGAAATACAGACAGACATTTTCTAAAAACCACTTTTTTGGACTCATTGTGTCCCAAAACGGATATTTCCACAAAAATCTCAACATCGTTTTTTTTTGCGATCACTATACTTTCTCTATACTGTACTATAGTGAGAAAGTAAAACGCTCGTTTTCTAGATATCCGCCATTTTGTTTCTTTTACTAAATAATTCATATCTAGAGAACGGTTGGACCGATTTAGTTCAAACTTGCGACGACGTTTAACCTAAAAATAGTATATTTTAAGAAGAACAAACTATTGCAAACAATAATGCGTTTCAAAATGACCGCTGTTTGACTATTTCAAATTACCCAAAAACAGTTCGTGTTTACAACAAAATGTCAACTCGCCTTTTTTTTAAGGCCTTTTAATTCGCTATGGGATGGCGTAACTGTCAAAACAATCGGATGAATGAACATACAGAACCATTTACGGAAGTTTGGCACATTACTTACGGGACACCCTGTGTACGTGTTTCTAATGATGTATTAAATTTGTTAATTACTTCGATTACAATTTAGATTAGAAACATCGCAGCTTTAACTCGGAACTTTGAAACAGTCGTAATGTGTTCAGAATGAGAAAGTTTTGTAGAAAATTATTGTAGACGTGTTCTACATGTTCAGTTCAAATGGGTTTAATTAGTTACAGTAACTTGTCATTGTTGGAAGATTATATACAAGTATATATTATTTCTGATTGCCTTTATATACAAGTATATACTTGGATGTAAAATTATAGCGTACAATGTTATTAACATATTTAAAATATCCTTTTGGGTTCACAAGGTAGATGAAAAGTCTGAAAACATACATAACATTGTTTGAAATCTCATTTAAACCAAATATCTATTTTGTAAAACTTGGTGGTTTGAAAACTGTGATAACTTCTGCTAGTTTTCTAACAATATTGTAGATAACTTTAAAATGTCTAACGGAAAACCCTATATTTTAGAATTTTCGGATTTACACATTTTAAGACATTTTGTATCTATATAATAAAAATGAATTGCTGTTCCTCTGTAAGCGCATCACTCGAGAACGGCTTAACCAATGTGGCTATTTTTTGTTTTAAAATGTTCGTAATAGTCCGAATTAAATTTTTATAAAAAGAATAGTAGTTTACGAAACGATTGTATTATGAAGGCCTTTAAGCCACGAGTGAGATGTAAGTTGGAACACGAGCGAAGCGAGTGTTCTAAATATCTCACGAGTGGCTTAAAGGCTGAATACAATCGTTGCGTACACTACTTTATCTACGACCAAAAATATACAGGCTATTTGATGTTTGATGTTGATTGTAGATTTAATCATTGAATAAATAGACCAAAGCGAACTAGGTTTCTTATCTTGGGCCAATTCCTCAAAATACGAAATGAAAACATTCTCGGAAAACGAACTAACACCATTTCTAGTTTTCCACTCCATAAACTGGTTATAAACCTTTTCATAACGAAATTTAGATTTTTCTGGCAACAAATTGTTCAGAGCCGAATTTGCTTTTGTATTAATTTCCTCTGGAGTTAAACAAAATTCATCACTATCACTCATGTTTGCGGAATGCGTCAACTCACGTTTGAGGTTAGTTACAATAACACACTAACATCCGGAACGTATGGGTACAATCAGCTGATGTACGAATAGCGTTATTTTTATTACAACTCTACTTCCGTCAAATGACGAGCTCTCATTGGTCTAGATCCTATTATGTAAAGTGACTCCTGTTAGGTAATGATATCATTACCTAATCGGGTTGGCTTTTGGTTTGTAATGTACCTCTTTCTGATGTTACTTGTAATAGCGTTATTGGTGTTTATTGCAATGGTCGTAGATAAAAAATTGAAAAGTTACCCGGAAAATTTTGAAATTCGGGAAAAACTTAACATCCTTTTTACTATGAACTCAAGACCATAACTCACGAAACAGCTAATAAAATGCTTAGTAACAAGTGTTTTGTTTACATTCATTACCGTAGCAACTTTAATCAGAATTTATAATCAGTTTATTATTCTTCAAAACCAACAGATTTTTTAGGTTAGATTAACCAACTTAAAGCAAACAAAATTCAACTAAAATGCTCACTATATTTTAATTCAATTCAAACATTGGTTGTTACATATTATATATAAAACATTAATTTGGATCAAAAACTGAACATAATTTTAGGTTAGGCCTACAATGAACCAAAACACGTTTATTTGCAAAAAAAATTGGGCTAATTTAGAATAAGGATTTTTACAATTCTTCACAACTATCAGTTATTTTTAGATAAGATAAAAACAATCAAAAGGTTTACTGTATTATCTACAAAGGTTTCAAACTATAAATCTAAATTTGTGTAGTATATTCTTAAGTAGTATAAAATTCATTTTGCAATTCGATTACTTAAGTCAATGTAATGAAATGGAATAACTACCCTTTAAATTAAATCAAGCAATAGCGAAAGTTTATAATTTTTATCAACCAAACAGTTTTAGTGTAAATTTAACTTTAAGTTTGGATTTTTCGTGAACTTATTACTGAAATATGAAACACTAGTAAGCCCACCGTGAAAAATCACAGGCTGATTAATTAGATACACATCAGAAATACATCATTTGAAGAAAAAAAACTATTTAAAAACAACATTAAGGCCTACTTATCTTGGCCTACCTAACTATGCTGACGGGGATTTTTAACTCGGTAAATATGTACAATAACAAGGATTTATAAAACTATTTGTTAAAAATTTTTATTTACTTACGTTATTATATATTTAAAGAAAGATAAAAATACTATCTTTTAATTGCTTTGTATTTCATATTGATAGATACAATTTTTTACAAGTTATTAATATTATAGTGAAGAAATTAATAATCGAATATGTTTAGTTAGGCCTATATGTTATACGAAGATGTACGAATGTTTCCGAAGTTAAACGAATAGGTATAAACAAATATATTGATATAAAAGGTTGTACTTATATACAGTCTATAACGTCAAAGCAAATATTATAACGAATATTATAGCATACATTAGATCTATAACTCATATTTTAAAAAATCAACTTAACGAAAAGTTATAACGGTTGAAGTTGTAAACATAACCCTAAACTATAATCTACACTGGGTTTGTTTAAGTATTACAGATGACTGGTAAAATCAGCTGTTATATTATATTTTACACACGTACGTACACTCGCTTTTATAGGAGTTGATTACAGTGACTTAATATGTATTCGCACTTTATTACGTTCGATTAGGTCCAAGTTTTTTACCCACGTCGGTTTTACTCAAATCGGACGTAAAATGCGGCTGATATTACATAATAAATATGTACAGTTTTTAATGACAGCCGAAATCGTGTTCTGGGGACCATGAACGGTGCTCATTTTACTCCCGACCTTTGGGTTTACTTTGACTGAGGTGAATGTGGCCAGAAAGAATAAATGTGAATGTTTTCCCTGAGCAGGTGTTGCACTGAATCAAGACGGGTCAACTAAAACCACTCTTGGAAATGGATCCAAGACGGATAGCTTTTTTCGTTGTTTGTTCTTCTTGATCAACTTTAGTCTGTTTTCCTTCACTTCACTTAAACTCCGCCAAGAGATTAATTAAAGCTCTCAACTTTCTTCTGAATGTTTTCCCCTGTCTTTGCGGTTCTTACAGAAAAACACTTTAAAGCTTGTTCTAAATTCATTGTAATTTCTTTTACTTAGTTTCCTAAGAGGAGTGGAAGTATATATCTCCCTCTATGTTATATATGTTAGCTTTGCCTTCACTGACATAGAATCAATGTACAGTAAAAATTATTTAATATGTAAATAAAAAGTTTAAAGGTACATTATTATGTAATCATAGACGCACACTATGAACGGATTTTGCAATATACATGGTGTCCGGTAATTACGGGATAAAAACTTCGGAGAATTTTTCTATGGGTCGAAATAAGAAAAAAAAGTGCATATAAACATAGGTCCGAAAACTCTTTGTTTCCCATATATCCGCCATTTTGTTTTTGTTTTTACGAAATAATTCATATCTAGAGAACGGTATTACTGATTGAGTTCAAACTTGGCACGAAGCTAAACCTAAAAACGATATATCTCGAGAAAAATAATCGATACTAACGAAATATGCGTTTTAAAATGGCGGCTGATTGAAAATTACAAACCTAAATTACTCACAAACCGTACATGTTAACGAAAAATGTCAAGACACCTTTTTCGTAGCCCTTTTGATTCCCTGTCGGACGGTGTAACTGTAAAAACAATCGGATGAAGGATAGTAGTTAAGTTAAGTGTAATAATCGGTTTGTTCAACCCGGCATACCATACCAACACAGTAAACAGGAATATTGTATGTACATTTGCTATCATTATCTTTAACTTAGCTATTATCCTTTATCCGATTGTTTTGATCATCCGACAGGAAATCAAAGGCTACAAAAAAAGTGTCTTGACATTTTTCGTTAAAATGTACGGTTTTTGAGTCATTTATTTTTGAAATTTTCAAACAGCCGCCATTTTGAAACGCCTGATTGGATTGCTTTTTTTTAGATATATCATTGTTAGGTTAAACTCAATCAGTCAAACCGTTCTCTAGATTAGAATTATTTTGTACAAAAAACAGAATGGCGGATATCTGGAAAACAAAGCTTTGTTCGGGTGTATGTTTATATAAACTTTTTATTTTATTTTTTCCCATAGAACCATTCCCCGTAGTTTGATCCCGTAATTACTGGACATCCTGTATATATTGGACACAAAGTGGCTTTGGTCTATTTAGCGCCTTCGTGAGTAGACAAATTTATAAACTAGTCGGTTGAAACCCTAAAACATAATTTATAAACTTAATTTTGGGAATTCACTCAACTCACGTTTGCGGTTCAGCTGGGAGGTCAAATTATTTGTATTTGTTTCTATATTTAAACAACAAAATATAATTTCAGTTCTGTTGTTAAATAATTCGATCAAGCAGCTGAACCGATGACGTGAGTTGAGCGAAGTTCCAAAATTAAGTTTATATGTTTTAGGGTTTCAACCAACTATTCGGGAGATTGATCTACTCAAGAAGGCGCTGAATAGCTGCCTTGGTGTACGAAATATATTAGTAGAATTTGTTTGCACCAAAGCCTCCAGTTTCAATTCACGTGCTGCTTTGTTCCACTCGCAGCGGAAAAATTAACTTTAAGAGTTTGCACCTCAACCTTGCTGCTTTAGGTTATGGACTGCTTCGCTTCGCTCGCAGAGTAATAACTCGGCCGTCGGCCTCGGATCAGGAGATACTCCCACGTTA
This sequence comes from Philaenus spumarius, assembly GCA_018207615.1. Lineage (NCBI taxonomy): Eukaryota > Metazoa > Arthropoda > Insecta > Hemiptera > Aphrophoridae > Philaenus > Philaenus spumarius. The sequence goes on from JAGFPH010008859.1 coordinate 17,541, forward strand.
AAATCATCCACGTCAATTAGAACCGAGTACTTTTACGGTATTTTACGTTTAGATCGAATTTGTGGGAACCTAGCGAGCTATAAGGTCGTGTAAAAATAAGAAATGTGCAGAATAATATCCTATATTTATTTCTGTAGATGAAACCCTAAAAAAGTTTCATTCTTTTACGAAATGTCTAATACAATAGTTACTTCCGTTAAAAAAACGCATTTTTTTTACTAACAAACTCGTCCGGTCTACTTCTACAACAAACGTGTGTACTAAATTTCGACCAATCGGATTTAAAATGCCGCCGTTTGAGCGCGAACATATTTATACATACATATATATGTATATATACAATGAGAAGCAATAATTATGTCTCCATGTATGAGACACAATATGGATTGTGGCGACCTGAGATCCATGTATATCTCAGGGAGCCACTGAGTCCCTAGTCGGCGTCAGAGTTATAGTGAAACGTAACGAACCACTGGGGACCGTGAAACGAGCAGAGAGTGGTAGGAGCCCAACAAAGAGTGACAATGCTATTTTGGTTTGCTTATTGCTTCAATAATTAATGGGAAAATTTATCATTATGGTTGGGTAGTAAAGCACCGTGGGGCTACCGACTTTGTGGGGGGGGGGGCGTTGGTGACAAATTACCAAACACAATGTAGTTCGCGATTTAATAATTAATACAATATTTCGGTAGGGCCTTGCATGGCCACATGTAACCTCTCCGGTAGTTTCATTTAGTCAATGCAATTATTATAATTTTATAAATAACATAAATTTTAGTTACAAAATAGCCTCATCAAGGCTGGCTTCGGATCCAGCGGATAATTTGGTTTACCAGAATTTCCTTCGCGTAATAGTTAACTATTTAAAGATTCATGTGGTCAGGCAACCTGTACGGGCCATCGATACATGGAAAAATGGTAGCAGAGCGTGGTTACGATCCACGGAAGCGTGCCGGACCCCATAATCCAGAGGTCCGTGGATCGTAACCACGCTCTGCTACCATTTTGCAAGGTATCGGGCCCATACAGGTTGTCTGAACACGTGAATCTTTAAATAGTTAAGTATTACTCGAAGGCAATTCTGGTAAAGTGGTTCGTTACGCTTCACTATAACTCTGGCGCCGACTAGGGACTCAGTGGCTCCCTGAGATCATGTGTACATGGATCTCAGGTCGCCACAGGATATACGGTTAAGAAAATAGATAGAATTGCAGCGTGCATATAACTATATATATACACACAAAACGTGTTCTGGGGACCATGATTGGTGCTCATGTACTACTCCCAACCCTTGGTCTCGCCATAAGGGTCACTGCAGTAGCTCATCTTCCCTATGGAAATTCGCTATTAATACCACTGAACTTTATTGTTAGACTTATTTACTATGATAAACCTTCTTAAACTTTCACGTCTAAAGCTGCACGCGTTGTCTTTCAAACAACACGTGTTGGGTTTAACAATGCCTGTACAATTTAAATCCGTATATTCAGACTGAAAGTAGTATCAAGTTGATCTATGTGAGAGCGCGCACATCTGTATGCTCTAATGTATATCTTCTTAAACAAAAGTTTGTTTCATTGTAAAAATATATTTCGGTGTTGTATTCTTTTAAGTATCATCGTTAAACGATAACTAATTTAGCGATGGAAAAACATAGCGTAACATATTTTAGAAAAAATTTGTTCTTCGAAAAATTATTTATTGGGGAAGATTTGCATTTATTTCTTGAGTTTTTTTCGTTCTATTTCTTCTGTAACGTTTCATTATTTTATTTTATTTTATTTAATCGTAATTTAATTTTAATATTGTTAGTTCCCACTTAGACACATCAAGGGTGGTTAAAACATAGTAACTTTATAACGATTCCGATTTTTCAAAATTTGTTCGCAACTTGTTCCATTCTGTAAAAGAATTTTTAGTTTTAAATTCTACAAAATTTTTAGTTTAAAAGTGTTACAACATTTACTATTAATTTTAATATTCTATAAGATAATAACAAAATTGAATACTTCAAATAACAACTCAAAATTATTTACTGTCCAAAGTTATCAATGATAGACTAGAATAACAAAATTAAATGTATTTAATGTAAATTGGTAGAGCAACGAAAAATCTCAATCTCAGGTAGACGTTAGTGCCGTCTTATCCCAAAAAGAAACAGTATAAAATAACATAAAGAAAGTAAATCTGGTAAAGAACTGTAAATATATATATATATATATATAAAGATGGTAGATGATATAAAAATGAGTGTAACAAAATATAAATGCACGTAAGTTTATAATATAACACAAAATAATCGTTCACGCGCAAATTGTTATTAAATACAAATAGAAGGAAATTGTCTATAATATCAAAATTGTTCTGATTAGATTCAAAGTTTATATCTATTACGAGTTCAAATTCAAATGATAAATATTTTAAATAAGATTAGAAAATACGGAAAGTTATCACTAAATATTAAGATCTTCTAGTCTTTGACTTGTATTGGATCTTTAATTTCAAATATTTATAATTAATCACTTATTATTCATTGCAATGATCCTTCAAAGACAATCGGTATTATGTGCAATAAAATATTTCGCCGCTTCAAATATAATGTTCTCAGTTTAAAGGTTTTTACAAGAATATTCAAATTTTAGGCCTCATTTGTTGAAGAGAAAACTTCTTTTTCTTCACTATTTCTTCTTTCCTCTTTAGATGATTATGAATGTACATGCATGTTAAAAAAAAGAAATGTAACGATATTTAATTATAATTTGGATATGTTTCTTTAAAATTTTTATGAAAATACGATAATGAATAGGCCTATATAAAGTATAATTACTTGGACAAAATAAATAAAATACATGAATAACTCCTGATTACTTTTATCGTTCTACAATTTAGCCTTTATACTACTTGTCTATTGCCAAAAAATTTTTTTTGTAATGTATACAAATGCAGCTGACTACATAGACCAATATTGGGTGGGTTCGTGACGATACGCTAGTTCGTGCCATGACGAGCACAGATGTTTTCTGTCGATTCGACTGGTTTACATTAAGTTTTTGTATTTTCCTAATTTATAGTTTGTAACGTTTACCCTAATTTGCCCGATATTTTTCTTCTTTACCTACACCTATACTTTGGGGTTACATACTCTTTTCCCTGCAGGCGCTTGTAGTACTCCGTCTACTCACCACCGGCAGCACCGACTGGACACGCAGTGTTTCACGAGATTTCCGTGGGCTATGTTAGCCATTTTTATCATTATTCAGTTAGACGAACGACACGCCGCTAGGTCATGTCTTGCTTTGTGCTTCATAACATGTAGTACTTTTCTTTTCTTCTACAATATGCCTTAATAAGCCGTACACCAGGTAAAATAACTAAATTTTATTTAATATGTAGCATGTAGTCTAGCGAATATCTGAATTTTTCCATAATTTCAAATGTTATTAATATTAGTTACTGTTTGTTACGTGTAACCATTGTATTTTGCTAAAGGCAATTTGTAATTTAATTAACCCCATAAAATTTTGATATTTTGTAAAGCCTACAACTATACTAAATAGCCTGAACAGTGTTTTTAATAATTAGCTTGGAAAATAGACAATTTAAAGTAAAGTGAATACATGTATAATTAACAACAAGTTATAAATTGTGCTCTAACGAGTTCCTGTACCAAGTATAATTCTGCAAGTCAATTAAAAGCAGTATATTTCTTTTAGTTTGCCAGAGCCAAAGTGTTACTCTGTACCAATTAACTTTTGATCTTAATTACTAGTGAAACTTATAATTTATAAAGTCATTTTAGATCAAATTGACACGTTAAGACAGATTACAACAGGACCAATTACAGCATGGCTGCTGTAAACGTGCTTTAATTTTATTCTAACATAATATTTTACTTTTGGCTATTTAAAACAACTAATGCCTATATTATGTTCTGGTCCTTTAGAGAAATCTGGTTTAAGTTCCTGGTTTAAGTTCAACTTCTAATGAATATGCAGCCATAATTAAATGTGACTTCACCTTCGCTGCCACGGGTTACTTATACGCTGTTTCATAGAAAAAGTGCGATCGTTTAATTAACAACTTATTATAAAAAAAAATAAAAACGAAAAGGCTATTTTAATCAGTATTGAACTTATAATAAGCTAGCAAAACTTAGTGACTTTTCCAAAATATAAAAAGGCTATTAAATATTTTATGTAATTAAAATAGTATGTTTCTGTAATATATATATGTTATTTATTAAATAATAAGGGCGGTGAGGTACCTATTTTGACACCACGGACCCCAAGGGTCAGAAATCAAAATTTCTTTTTTTTATAATTATAATGACGTCATAATTTCAGTAATACTTTAAGTACAAAATTTTATATTATTTTATTTTGTTTATACTTTTGGAATTGCAGTTTTTTTTATTACATACAATGCGTATATATATATATATATATTTTTTTATAAACGTTGGCCAACTTATAATATACCAATTTATTTTGTAAGTACTTTTGTATGAACTAGAGTTTAAGACTATATGTACCATAAACAAATTTTCTTTGTTGTTTGTTTAACTAAGTCTTTAATTAAATAATATAATTAAATACAGGGTGGGTTTTTCTTTGATTTTTTCTGTAAGGGAGGGAATTAAATAAAACATCTGTTAGCATATTTTTGGGGCGTATATCACTCATCTTTTATTAATTAAGGGCATATCAATTTTTTAAAAATAAACTAAAGCATTAATTGTATTTATCCAATAACCTGTCAAGGAACATTTCAGATATCTAGACTTCGCTATTAAGGTAAATCTTGTATCTGGTGTATTTTCCTTTTATTACACTTTCTGTATGTGCCATCCATATTTCAAGCCCAGTACGCATTCCACATAGTTTTACTTTTGGATGGTAACAAGTTACTTTATCATATTTAGACTAAAGACCTTTTATATATAATACATCCATTCTTTTTATAGGCCCTCTTGGTTTTTCCATTTAGATGTTACTTCTCTCGCCTTCCCGAGTTTATTCCGGTCGTTGTTTATAAGTGTCGTGAGTATCAATTCTCGATCGTAATTTTAAAAAAAGTTTGAAATCTTTGTTGTTCCTGAATTGATTAATTTACTATATTTTGTTTATTAATATTTTGAATTGTTACAGCGTTCTCTAATGATTCAAAATAATTGGGAAAATTCGTTTCAATTCTACAATTGGCAGTGTTTTAAATGGTCTGAGAAGTTCGTTGTTTACCCTGATTGTTTCTAAAATTGTAACAAAATGATTGAATCACACATTTGTTTAAGTAGCGAGTAAATGAATGGACCGGTTTTAACAGTTTATGTTATTATAACGCAACGGGTGATGATGGGTCATAAGTTCTGAAACGCGTAAATTACAAATAAGTCACAGTTGGAGTAAGTATATTAAAACTTACATATTCAGTTGCTAACTTGGTTACTGGAAAGTTTGTTTTAATTTTGATTTATCTTTGAATGAAGCTACACATGGAAATTCATTTTTTAAATTTAGGGTTAACAGATGTTAGGGTTTGGTGTTATCACTTATTAACGTTCAAAGTCTCCCGTTTGAATAATAAACAATAATAAGAGAATCTCTAGAAACCGTTTGAATGGTTTTATTTTGTTAACCTAACCTAAAATCGGTTGGTGGTGAATAATAATTAACTAATTCTAAATTGGTTGTTATGGTAATGAATGTAAACGAATTCATCAAACTTGTGTTGGTTCGGAATAGGCCAAACCTAGAATTGTTTCCTAAGCTTTTGATTGAAATCACCTGTTTTATAGCGGGCGAACCAGACCACCCGTGCCCAAAATAAGTTTTCCAGGCGCCATTCTGAAGCGGTTAGAGATAAAGTCAAACTTTAAATACAAAAATTTTTTTTATTTTGAAAGACCTTTTCAATGATGTGCGTCACGACTGAAGTTACTGTTTGGGGTTTTTGAGTTTTAACCTGTGTTTCTTTCAAAAATTTAATGTATTTTTTTAATTTGAAAATATTTGAGTAAGGGGCAACTTAAGCACATCTTTGGAAAGCGTATCTTCTCATGAATCCAGGATAAACATTTGGTTTATGTAGGCTATGCTATGTGGTAATAATAAAACTAACTGTTAAACACTACTTTTTAGACGTTTTGGAACATCCTGTACATACGCAATAAGATAATTTTAAAAAATTTTCTCCAAAATGATCAGTGAACAGATACCTATAAAATGAGGTATCACTCGACCTACCTTTGTATGAGAAAATTTTCCAAAGTCGACCCCCCATCCCAAAAAGGAATTTCGGGGCATTTTTGAGATTTTAAAACATTATTACTGAATTCTCTAGGGTGGAAACAGCTGGGTTTAAGTTAAAACGAAGGCTGTAGCTCATTTGGTTAAATCGCTATAGATTGGGCACGGGTGGTCTAATTCACCCTGTATATTAAAGGGATGGGGATTAACCCCTGTATTTTTTATCATTTTAAATCCTTAAAATCAATATTTTGCTAAAGTGGACTTCTACATGGCGGTTTGAAGGTACCCTGAAAATTTTAAATTTCTTGCTGTCACAGTTTTTGCTGTATTTTGATTACGAATCAGCCGGTCAGAAATAATAAAATTCAATTATATACTACAGATTAAACGGATTTATTCTGAAAACGAATTATAACCGATTTGCAACAGTTGTTTCTGCGTACATGTTCAATATAAATCCAGATTATCCGATTAAACTCGGCAACGTTTTGGTTTACGTTGGTTTAAGCTCCTTATTCCTTGTTTCCAGCGTTAGCGGTCAGGTATAAACAACGTTTGCAAAACATTTACAACCCTCTACTCTACACGGAGTACTGCAAAGACTTCAGAAGATATCGCTCGTCTTTCTCTTCACATATAATTAAATTGACTGCAATCTTCTGCCAATCCTAGTGTTGTCTCGACAACTGTGTATGTCGTATACTGTAGTAGTCCTAGAAGATGGAGTGTCGACGAAACGCGTCAACGAAAGAGTGGCAGAAAATTATACTTCACAATACAGTACAGTACAGGGTACAGGCGAGTGATGAAACTCTCGATGCGCGTAGGAGGGGAGGTAGAAGAGGGGAGACATAAACCAACTAAGGTGATTGTTCCCCTAGCAGCTGTCGCGCGCAAGCGCAAACGTTCTCTTTGCCACTGCGCATCCCCAAGACAGTTTCACCACTCACCTCACTGCCTGTACATTTTATTTAATTACAGCTCTTGCGAACTGCTTCAACAGAATTTAAATAATTAGCGAATTTCCATAGGAAAAATGAGCTATTGCAGTGGCCCTTATGGTGAGACCCAAGGTCAGGAGTAGCAAATGAGCACCGATCATGGTCCCCAGAACACATATATATATGTATATATGTGTTCGCACTCTAGCGGTCGCATTTTAAGTCCGATTTGGTCCAAATTTTGTACACGTGTTGGTTGTGTAAGTGGCTCGGACGAGTTCGTTAGCCAAAAAAGTTTTTTGACCGGAAGTAACTATTTTTTGAGAATTTTACTAAGAGAATGAATTTTTTTTAGAGTTTTTTCTAAAAATATAAATGTAAGATGTTATTCTGCACATTTTGTTTTTTTACGCGACCTTATAGCTCGCTTGGTTCCCCCAAAATCGATCAAAACGTGAAATACCATAGAAGTACCCGGTTCAAAGAAAATGTGGTGGATTCTACCGTGGGGCTGGCGTGCGAAGCACGCAATGCTTTGTGTGTTGAAAATACCCCTAATACGAGGTTTGGCGTGCGAAGCACGCAATGCATTGTGTATTGAAGACAATCCCAATATGTGGAATGGCGTGCGAAGCACGCAATGCTTTGTGTATTGAAGACAATCCCAATATGTGGAATGGCGTGCGAAGCACGCAATGCTTTGTGTATTGAAGACAATCCCAATATGTGGAATGGCGTGCGAAGCACGCAATGCATTGTGTATTGAAGACAATCCCAATATGTGGAATGGCGTGCGAAGCACGCAATGCTTTGTGTTATTGAAGATACTCCCAATATGCGGAATGGCGTGCGAACCATTTTGCAGCTATTCAGCACCGTCGTGAATAGACCTATTACCCAAATTGTTGGTCGAAACCCTAAAATATCGGTCTATAAACTTAATTTTGGAAATTTGCTCAACTCACGTCAGCGGTTCAGCTGCGTGGTCGAATTATTTTATTTTGAATTTTACCATCTCAAATTGCAAAATGTACAAACACATTACGTACGAATTTGAATATTACTATCATGTGATAAATGGAAAGATAGCAAACAACAAACTGAAGCGAATCAATAGTTGTTTTTAAATAATATTTTTAAGGCGAAAATCCTAAGCTTGTATATAAATCAACATGTTGTGATGCGAAAATAGGACTCATTTTAGTTAACGCAAAATTTACAAATAAACAATTACGATTTAGATATAAATAATTTAAAAAATATATATATAAAGGACTGTAAGTGGCCCTGCGACAAATCAATAGATATATAACAAAATTCTCTAATCTCTGAACATTTTAAATAAGATCATATTTAAAACTTTCAGAACATGCAGAAAAACTATCACCAGAGCTGTAATCGGACAATTTTGCGTCCAGCATTAATTTTTTTTTGTGTACTTAATAGAAAAATGCGTCTTACCATTCCGACATTTTTGGGACAATCTTCCCTGACAAGCCCTCTTTGCAACACCAATTTTAACTCATCCGAAGACATTTCAGGTAACCGTCAGGCGACATTTCATCATGATAATGTGGTAAGAACATC